>JAQQSQ010000186.1:0-16711 GCA_028627145.1 Eidolon dupreanum
TTGTTTGTTTGTTTGTTTGTTTTTACTGAATAGCCAAGAGCATGAAGAACGCAAGTTGGTGAGGCCAGGTCAGGTGACAGAAGGAAGGCAGAACCTGCTCTCACGACAACGTGCGTGCAAAGTGGGTGGAGGAAAGGAGGTTATGGGACATTTAGGAATAAACTAGTCGCTATGCATTTATTCTTAGGAGCCACCCAACAGATATCAAGCCCTCTTAATTAATGGACTCTGCAGCCAGTATTTCTTTAGCAAGGGGATGAGGTAAGCTGGCGTGTCGGGATGGCTCCAGCAGCAAACTTTGCTCAGGGCCAAGGGGTGGACTGGGCAGAGTTGGCCAGTGCCGACCTCCTCCTTCACGGCAATCGATCCCACACGTGACATCTGCTCTCTGGAGCCCCAGCGTCCAGCCGGCTGCTCCTGTCAGGAAGTGCCATTCTGTACTGCCCTGGTTTCTGAAGCATGGAAGATGCAAAATCCCCCGTGCGTGGCAGGGCTGCCAAACTAAAGGCAGACTTCGGGTCCATTTGCTTTTCTGATAAATTTTTTCTCTTCTTTTTTCTTTAGTTTAGCTGTACTCTGCATGTTTCTTGGGTCTTATTTAGAGTAAAAAAAATTAATCTTTGTTAATCTGAAACTCTCCTTCCTTGGCATATCCTGTATTCTTATTTGCTAAATCTGGCAACTCTACCACTGGCAATTTGTATTTTGAGAAGTGAAAGATAAGTGATTGATATGAGACCAAACATATGACTCTTGAGCATCAGTAGAAAGATGATGCTTGTGATCATGGTGGTGATGGTGATGGTGATGATCGTGATGGTGACGGTGATGGTGATGGTGGTGATGGTGATGATGGTGATGGTGATGATCGTGATGGTGATGGTGATGGTGATGGTGATGGTGGTGATGATGGTGATGGTGTTGATGACGATGATGGTGGTGATGATGATGATGATGGTGATGGTGATGGTGATGGTGATTATGATGATGGTGATGGTGATGGTGGTGATGATGGTGGTGATGATGATGACGATGATGGTGGTGATGATGATGGTGCTGGTGCTGGTGATGATGATGGTGATGGTGATGGTGATGGTGATGGTGGTGATGATGGTGATGGTGGTAATGGTGATGGTGTTGATGATGACGATGGTGATGATGATGATGATGATGGTGATAGTGATCATGTTTTTTTTTTTAATAGGAGAATTTCTCTGTTTGCCTCTAATACCCACCAACGATTAAGCCTGGTTGCTGTGTCTTGCTCACAACCTTTTCATCTCCCTCCTCCATGTCGGGATGCTAACAGGCAAAGATGAACCATTGAACCCGTAGGAAACAGAAGATTTTCTTTGAAATGTGGACCAAATGTATTTTTAAAATACGTCTCCATATGTGATACTAAAATATTCATCTCATCCTTCTTTGATCATTTTCAGCCTCATGCCTTCTGGGCGTTTTTAAAATATGTTCTTGGCATTTGCAAACCATTATATGACTAGCATTCGGAAAAATAAAAGTGACATCAGTTCAAAAGACTCATACTCCTTCATCTTGGTGCTGGACTCAGAAGTAACCTTTGATGATATGGAAACCTTTTGGATGAAAGAATCCAGCTACATCCAAAAGCAAAAACAATTGGCATTCTTAGACATTTTTATTTGAACTGCCCGGGGAAGACCACAGCCCAGGGAAGAAGGTCTGCAATGGTTTTACTACAATGGAATATACCGTAAACGCAAACCACAACACACGTTTACTAAATAATGCGAATGGTGACTATTGGTTACAAGCAGAAGACAGATTTCGGAAAGAAAGATAAACCACGACGTACAGGGTATCGATGCCTAAAGAAAAGACTTAAAAACCCTTAACCGAGAGAAGCAACTGCGTCTACGTATGTCATTTTGGCAGAGACCTTGAAAATCGCAGCCATTTAGAGCAAATGCTCATTTTCGCTGTCGCCAAGCAGGTAGATTAGAAAGAAGGTGGAAAGGGGCTGGTTTAAAAAAATAAGGCAATCAGAGCAGTTTTAAATTGGACGAAGCAGATGGCAAGTGGCCATTCATTAGGTTGCTTCACATTTTGGAAGAAAAATGCGAAAAGGAAGCCAATTTCCAAATTAAAAAATAAAGCCTTCGCAGGAAGAATGTCTTCGGGGTTTTTTTTCTTTATTCTTTGTACGTTGTGCCGACTCTCCCAGTTACAGATCATCGGGGAAATTTGTGGTTGCAAATTGTTAACGTATAATTTGTTTCTTAGATTCCACATGGTGCCCTGAAATTGAAGTAGACGTTCTTTTGGGGTTTAGCTTTGGTTTCGGAAAAAAAAAATTTCTTTTTTGGATGAACCGTGAAAAGAGCCTTTCTCAATACTGTTTACTTTGAAAGAGGTTTAAGGTTCCTTTTTGGCTCATAATTTCTCCTGCGTTAAATTAAAGGGTTGTGAGAATAAAAAGTATCTATTAAAGAAATCTAAAAAAAAATTAGAAGTGTAGATATAGTATGTAGGCCTGTGACGAGTGTTCTCGGGTGGATGCGTTTTGTGCTTGGAGCGCCTGGTAAGGCTTTCTTGATAGAAAATTGGTACTTTCTAATTTTAGTGTCTATGGCGATATGCGTTAAGCTTTACAATATGGAAAACCATCATGTCAGGACCTGAGACACCCCGCTAGACGAGGGTTTCTGAGGTGTAATGTGGGTGTGTGCCGGTTCTGGTTCAGCAGCCCTCGTGGGAGGTCCACAGTACAGGTGACCCTGAAGGCAGGGGTCCACGGACCACCCCCTGAGCGGCAGACTCATTAAGCCGGAAGACCCAGGAGCAGAACCTGGTGCCAGATTAGCCCTTAGACTCCCCAGGTCACCCTAATGTGCAGTCAGAATTGAAAAGAGAACAACGCAGATTTTGGAAAAAAAAAAAAATTGAAAAACACCGACGCCCGGGTTTTGGGAAGAGGAGAGTGGATTCGAGTGCTCCAGGGATGTCCGTCGCTCTGCCCACGTTGCCACGGAGACGGACGGGGGACCGTGTAGACTCGACTCCCAGGTCGGGGCCATGATTGACAGCTGTGATGTAAAGAACTTTACTTTACAAAAAAAAATGGAGAGGAAGGGCAGAAGGGCCGCAAAGACAGGAGTGGGGGAAACTGAGTCACGTGGCTCACCCAACGTGGAGAGGTTGTTCTTCATCCTCGACGGCATGGAGAGGCCGCGGGGAGCGTGCACGACGGGGCCAAGGAGACAGACCCAGGCGACAGCGAGCTTCCGGTCAGGGGGGCACCGAGCGCCAGGCCACACTTCGGTCACGTGGTCGACGGGGGGGTGACACGGCCGTTCCTCGCAGCACCCACCTGCATTTCCGAGGCACCCGCTCAGCTTCACCAAAATGGGTGTGTCTGCGTGTGTGTGTGTTTCGTCGGGAGTGACTTCCGGAAGAGGCGTGAGACCCGCCTGGCCGCTACCACGGACGTGCCCTCACCTCGGACACACACGCCGTTTGCCACCACGTGGAGTCGGGAGAGCGTGAAGCGGGCGGCGACCCAGGGCACAGAGCGGAAGGCGTCACCTCGAGCCGTCCCTGAGCAACTGAGCAGCCCAGGGCTCTCCCAAACCCCGTCCTCCTCGAAACAAAAGCCCCCTTTTTTTTTTTTTTTTTTTACAGTGACTCCCGGGGGACACCAGGAACAGACTCACGTGGCTTCCCCTGTTGAGAAATCTCACACTGACAAACGTCCTTTGGCCACCAGCGACAGAGACCTCAAGAGGTGCCCTGGATCTAGCACTGAGTGGGGACCTCGGAGCTGGTTCAGGCAAGAACGACACTGGTGACTTGCGTAGGAACAAAGCCACGAGGGTTTCGGTACCTCCTCCCCCATGCTAAGCTATCCCTGCGTGGCCGGGGTCACCGTTCCACTTATATTCTCCTGCTTGGATGGAGATGAAGTAGAAAAAAGAAAAACAAAAAACAATTTGCAGCACAAAGTTTCTGTTTCACACACACACAGAAAACCCCCGTGTATTGATATTTTGAAAGCACTCCAAGATCCTGATGTGAAGAGAAGCAGCAAAAAATGAACCGGCGTATAATGACCAGGCTCAGCCCGAAATGCCATGTTGCGTAGACTGGCGGTTAAGGAGCCAGGGTCGGAAGCCAAACCGAGGGCAGACGGCAGGCCCCAGCGGGGCCGTTAGCAGAGTCCTGCCTGGATGCTTCTAGAAGGATGGTGTCGGGGAGAGAGACAGTTACCACGCAGGACGCGCTCGGTGAAAACCACCGTGCCGATCTCACGGACCGTCGGCCCTTTATAGAGCACAAGTCCGTTCACCGCCGAACCTCTGTCTGTGTCCCCCCATCGGACGATTCGCTGTTTCTTATTGTTCTAGACGTGCGGCCTCCTGACCTCCTGCAGCCATCAGATAATTTAAGATTCGAGTGCAGAAGGAAGTAGTCGCCGTTGCAATGTAAAAATGTGCCTTGGGGAATTGTAGACTAACACATGCCCTCCCAACCCCGACAAAAATAATATACATATATTTTCCTCCAGTATGCAGAGCAGGAAAAAATGAGTCGTTATAACGCACTGCTTTGGCCAAGAGTCACGTCACCAAACCGTGCTTTAGGTATGAAATGCGTAGGAGGCTCTCGCTCGAATATCTGTAATGTACGCATTGGAATTAAAAAAAAAAAAAAGGCCTTCAAGGGACGGAGGTGACTCTGGCCGCTGAACAGCGCTGTAGTTGCCACCCATCTCTGGTACATCGTCCCCGCCCGCCCCGTCTGCCCGAGCGGAGCTGACCCCTTGCCAGGCGCAAGCGGCTGTCTAGACGTGGAGATAAGGTGCAGATAGCCCGTAGCGTGGGATCTCTGTAGGGCGGCCAGCCGCAGACGGGAGGTGCCAAGTGGCACCCGGCTCTGTCGCCTGCAGCACGCACGGTGCACGCACGCGGGGTGACTTGTTCTGAGGCAGAGAACGTGATGCATCGCCGGTATTTCTCCTCTCCCGTCTAAACCGGCACGGCTCCCGCAGCACCGTCGCCGTGTGAGCGCTGGGTCGCGGCCGCCCGCTGCGCCGTTCGGGCCAGCGTGACCGGCTCGCCATCGGCTGGGACCGGGGTGTGTTTTCCAGAAGCGTAGATGGAGGCAGGGCGTGGAGTCAGCGGTCTCTACGCTCCTTGCTGCGATGCGCTCCAAACACCCCCTTTTCGTGTTCCGTTTTTGTTCATCTTCCGTCGGGCTCCACAGGCCAAGGAGAGAAGCGTTTGCAGAAACCGGCACTAGCCACACTTTGATCTCGGACACCAGCCGCCAGGCCTGGAGGCTCACGCCGGGACGGAAGCTGGAGCTCAAGTTCATGGGTGCAAGCATCGAGGTCAGTCGCTGCAAGGTCCAGCCCATCGAGCAGTGAACCTGGCTGTGTGGGGATTTATTGTTTCAGCCTCGTGACCTTGTCCTGACCTGCAGAAGCATATGCAGACAACTCACCGTCTAAAAAAAACAAAGCAAAACAAAACGGAACAGTGTCCAACGTTAGTTAGCGTCCCACGGAGCCAGCCTTGGGTCTGGGGTCGCATGGACGCCCTTCCTGGCTTGAAAAAATCTCTCTCCACCTGCGCACGGTCTCTGCACCCCACCGCCATGGGATGCAAGGTCACGGGGAACAGCCCTGTGTTCACTGCGCTTAACGTAGGCCCCGTGTGGACAAGAAAGGTGTCCCGGCAGAGAGGAAGGGGTGCGACGCGACCTGCGCTCACTCAGGCACCCAGGAAGCCTCCCGCTGGGGGCGCAGAGCGAGGGAGTCGGCCAGCAGGGCGCGGGAGGGGAGGCAGGCGGAGGACGGGACACACAGAGAGAGGACAGAGGGTCCACGGCCGGAGGCGTGAGCAGGACGAGGGAGAAGCTCGCAGGAGCCTGGCAGCGGCTGTAAGTCTCCGTCCCCGCCCCGGACTTTCCCAGCTTCCTCGGCCCGTCCCCGAGGCGCCTGACTCTCTCGTGGGGTGGCTGTGTCCTCCGCGTGGGAGGCCAGCTCGCTTCCGCCCGCAGCGCTTCCTGCGACCTCGGGGACGCCCAGGGAGCAAGCGCAAGGGTCTCGTCCTCACTGGGCTGTTTCGGGGAAGAAGAATCCGCCACCTCCCGCTTGGCTGGGGACGGACGCCCGCTGCTTGTCCTGCCCTCCCCGGACACGGCCCTCCGTGTGCTCCCGTCCAGCGGGACTGGCGGCCGACCGCACGGGGACATGCAGGAGTGTGGGGCGCTCTCAGCATCTGGATGAGAGTCCTTCCAAACGGCCCAGCCCTCGGCCCTGGTGGACGTCCTATTTGCAGCTCAGATTTACGGACACGGGTGGTTCCGTCCAAGGGGACAGACGCTTCCCTCCGAATGGGTTCTTAGGGCAGCGACGTCCGGCCCGGGACCTCTGGGACATGTCCCGCGGCCACACCGTGGCTGTGGTCACGAGCTTGCAGAAACGCTGCTCACGCGCGTGGGGAGCCGGGCGCTTTCTCGGGAAAGGCTGCCGTGGGGCCGCCGGCCACGCCATCACGGGGAAGAAATCTATTTCTGCATCTTAGTCACTTCTGTCGCCGGCTTTGGAAACGGACGGACGCCTCCGGGCGGACGGGGGACGTGCGGACCGCGTTTCCGCCAGGAAAGGACAGCCACGACTTCTCGCCCAACCGAAGCCCCGTGCAGCTGTAGGGGAAGTCACGGTGCCATGTGTCATGTGCAGATGATTCGACATCAAGGAGACGCACGGCTAAGTGACCACGGTGAATCACAGTCTTTGAGTGGTTGGCGCTCAAAGTCCCACTTGCCACCTGATTCATCCTCAGACATGATGGGACAGGGACCGTGAGGCCATCGCCCCCTACTCCTCTGGGCTCACGATGCCTCGTGAATGTTGCTCGACCCTCAAGTGACATTCACCGGACACTTGAGAGTCGCATCCACGCCAAGTTCCCTCATAAGCGACGTCCTCGTATTCGACTCATCGTTTCTATGTTTTCCCATTGGATGCCCTCAGATTCACCTCCGGACCCGTGACCGCAAAGCCACGCTGCCTCCCCGACTGTGGGCTACGCCTGTGCACACGCTGCACACTGGTCTGTTTCATCTCACCTCCAACGTTCTGTCCTCGCAAAGGTCATTCTGCTCGTCGACACCCAAAATCAGCCCTGTGCTCCGGCTTTGTGAGTCCAGCTCCACGAGCCAGGGACCTAGAAGCCTTCGTCCCCCACCCCTGTACTCCCTAACTGACCCCTATGGGTGACTCTTACATCTACACACGTCCCCATCTCCGTCACTGTCACTTTGACGGGAGCGATCAGCACCTCTCCCCTGGACATGCTGCTTCTAGGAAGCCACGCTGTAGACCCAATTTGATCCACAGTCCCTGCCCTGTATGCACACGACTGTCCCCAAGTTCCCCTCTGCTTGAGGAAGCCCTGCCTCCTTCAGCTGTCGAGTGCTTCCGGCCGCTCGTACAAGGCACGGTGCCCCCGGCACGGTCTGCAAGAACAGGCGCTGGTCCCCACGTTCAGCTCCCTGGGTTCAGGCCTCACCTCTCTCTCCGTCCCATACTCCATCCTTCCCCCACCGGCTTCTCTCCCTCTGCAGGACACCCTCTACACATCACGTGACTTCCACAGTGACCCTGAAACACACACCGTCCACCTGGGACCTGCTGGCCCCAGCCGTTCCCTCCGCCGGCCATTCTCCTTGCCTCACACTTACTTCCACCGCAGCACCTCGAACCACAGCCGTCCTTACACGACGACTAGTCTGAGTTTGTGTGTTTTTAATTATCACTGTCGGCCTGCAGCAGACCGTGAGCTGCTCGGGCACGCTCCTCTGGCTGCGTCTGCTCCCTAATCTCCGTCGCCCAGCCTGTGCCTGGCATCGGGTGCAGCCCGTGCACAAACAGGGACGGGAAGGTCACGGCCGAGCTGCATAAAGACTCAGCTCCCAGCAAGGCCCGTTTTGGACGAGAAACTTAAACAGGAAACTGCATCCCCCAGGAGCCCGGCTCCGGGCGGCTGCTGCCGATTCTGGGAAAGCACAGTGTGCCCCTTGAGGAGGTCGCACGGCTCGGACTGTGCAGAAGTCTGAGAACGTCCCTTCCTTAGCTCAAGGGAACGCACGTAGGCTAACGACGTGGCACCACACGTGCCCACGTCCCTTCCAAAGCAGCGGGATGCCGAGGAGAAGGAGCCTTCCTGCTGCATGTCTTGTCTCACGTCCCCTTAATCCTGATAACCGCCGAGCTCGCTGTATGACCTCAGGCTGCAAAGCACGTTCCGATCTGCTTTCTCCCGCTGCCAGCTCCGAGGCTGCAGACGCCGTGGTGGGGAGAGCGGCTGTCAACGAGCCCCGAACAGCAGCCTTTGCCCGTCGGATGAAATGATGCCTTCGAAAACGCTTTGATCAACCACACAGCTTTCTCCGTATGTCCCCGAGCTACGCCTGCTCACTCCTCTGTTTTTCCAGTTGCTGCAGGGCAATGGCATTATTGTAGGGACAAAGGACAGAAGAAGGAGGTGGCGTGCACTCGCTTGTGGAAACCCGACCACGTTAGGAGAAATCTGTATCTGTATTTGGTTTGGATGTCACTTCGCAAGGTGAGAATCGAGTCGCTTCACCCAGCACCAGGCACCATCTTGAATCCTACGGAACGCATCCATGAGGATAATTTGTGTGCAGACCTCGGGCTGAGTCCTGGGCTTACAGCATCTTACTGAATCCTGTCCAAAGCCCAACAAGCTTCAAAGATGCTTCAGAATTATATATACACATAATTGCTCGAGAACTGGCCGACCAGGCTGCAAGTTCCTGCTGAATCTGCTGGGTGTCGGCGACACCGCCTGCAACCTCCATTCGCCTCCGGTGAGCGGACCCGGGATGGGGACACGTTTCGACGCACAGAAGTGCACAGTCACAGCCCCATGCCCGCGACGTAACTCAGCTAATTTGACAGGTCCACGCTTTAAAGAAAAAGCAACTGCAAAACTCGATGTTTTCTTCCGCTACTGTTTCGAAGGTCATTACAAATAGAGATTTGCACAAAGCAAATAAGTTTCTCTTTACATTGATCTTTGAACTCACCTGTGGGACAGTTGGGGGCCCTGGGATGGTTGGGTAGGCTAGGGCAGAGGTCAGAGGACAAGTGCCGGCTTTGATTCACAAGAGGCCAGCCATATGCCCTGAGGTTGGCACTAGACTCCCTAACTGCCCCAAATTCATCTCAGATCTGTCACTAACTTGTTATTCAAATGGAGTCAAAGTCGCTTTCTTAGAAGGTGCAGAGCAGAGAGTTGCTAAAATGCCTCACCTTGTTGTCACGTTCACCCTAAAAACCCACATGACCCCTGCTGGTTGCCTCGCGTAGGCTGACGTGACAACCATCCAAACAAACCCCAGAGCCGGGAAGAGGTGAGCGAGACGCACGCGTACGTGTGCATGCGCGCGTGGGGAACGCACATCGTTTTCTGCACGCGTCTGTGTGTGCGGCGGCTGCGTTGTTCCCGCTACAAGAAAATGTCAGGGCTGTGTATGTAAAAAACAAGCAGCCTGTTGAACTTCACGGCACTGTTTTTCAACCCAAAGTCCTCCCGGCAGGGACGATGGAAGCCACATGCCTGCGCTTGTGCAGGAATTCTTCCAGCCCGTGCGGGTGAGGCGGGGAGAAGCCAAGTCGTTTTATGTTTGTCAGAGGCGGATTTTTTTTTTCCCACCCAGATATTAAACCGTGAAAATCAACCACCCTGGAACACTCGACCGGCTTTCAAAGCGAGACGAGTTTTGTTTGTGTTTTCGATGTTCACTGTTGTAGTAGTCAACCCTTCTTTAATTTTTTTTTGCTGATTTTTTTTTTGGCTTTTTATTTTTTCTGTTTGTTTTTTTAATCAGGACGATTGCTTCACAGATCATGTAAATGTCTAACCACTAAGTAGTGAACTTTTTTTATACAGTTTTTTTTTTTTTTACTTTTATTTTTAAAAAAATTTTTTTTAGGTGAGGCAACCCTTGGTCGACCTCACAGATTGCAAGGACCTTGTCAGTTTACAATCTTTTATTTTTTTTATTTTCATTTTTTATACCTACAGCACCTGGTCTTCCTAGGTGGTCTCCCATCCAAGTACTCACCGGGCCCGACCCTGCTTAGCTTCTGAGATCACATGGGATCGGGCTTGTTCTGGGTGGCGTGGCCGCAGACAGTAGTGAACTTTTTTTGACAGGCCAAAGAGCCAAGTAGAAAATTGGCACATGATGCTTGTAAGTAAATTAATAAGTCAATTAAATAAATGTAAATAAATAAGCACATCAATCCCCCCCCCAAAAAAAATCAGCGTTTATCAATATTTTCATTCTTAAGGTTCAACGACCACACAGACATTTGCGCCAACCTAAAATGATTTGTGGGGAAAATTTTGTCCCCACCAGAGGTATCTTCTGTGCAAGGCTGGGGCGACATCCTACAGATGTATCATTTTTCCGAGATCTCTGTTTTTGTGAGAAGACGCAATCCTGGCTTTTGCTCGCTTGCTTCTTGTCAATATCTGGACTCTGGGTTCTCACAAGGGTGTCAGCCTACGGGGTCCTTCCCCCTCGGTGTTTCTCAGAATCCCAAATACGTTACATTACTCTCGAAGGATTGTCTGAGGCGGCTTGCATCACCTGGTTCTTCTAAATTTTCCTGTCTGGTCAACTCATACTATCAAAACGCTTTGGAGTTTAAGAGAAAGAAAGCGTTAGACTTCCGTGGGCTGACTTCGTACGTGCAGGAAAAGCCTTTCCCAACATTCACTGCGTCTGTTCCATGACAGTGTGTGACGTTGGGGCCATAGACACAGCAGGCACCCATGTCACCATGTACTCAAAGATCCTTCTCCTCGAGCGACCTGAGGAAACGTGGAGGAATGTTTCTCTACTGTCCGTCTAGTGATTTTGTTTTATGTGATGGACACGAAAATTGTTTATTAACCGACTATGATTTTCTTCTAACTTTACAAAAAAAAAAAAAAAAAAAGCAGAGAGGACTGTGTCTCGTTCCCATAGCAACTGCACACATGCCTACACCTCCTGAAAGCTGAGTCTGTCCCTGGCAAGGTTAGCTGCCTGGGTTTTGAACCGAACAAACCTAGGATGAAACGTAGGTTTCTCTTTCTCAAAGTGAGCACAATTCTAGTTCACTACAAGTGTGCTTGTGTGTGTAATCGTACTTGTATATTTCCATTTCTTGAGCTGCTTTGCATCAGGCAAATCGCTGACCTTTCCACTTCTGCCTGAATTCTGGGCTTCAACACATCTTTTTCACTTCATAGAAATTTGGTGCATACACGATTGAAGTGTGAAATTCGCAACGTGGAGAAGAGTGACTGGGATTTTTAAAGGTACTTCAGGGACTTACATGAGCCGTTCTTTATGATACTAAGCATAGGCTATTGTTTTTATAGCAAAGTTTTAATATTTGGTGAATATCAAATTCTGCTTATGTACCGACTGGCTCTTTATAGCTGTCAAATGAGTTGGAATATCCAGACTCGAAGGTACTGCATGGATACGTGTAAAAGTAGCTATGGGACAGTGAATACATCAATTTCCTGAGTGTTCAAATAACCTTACAGAACTATTTACCACCTTTGCAATTTGTATTTCCCTCTCTTTTTTTTTTAAAGAAAAATTACCACAGGTAGAACAAAATAGACTCTGGCTTTAAAAGAGTCTTAATGTTATCAAGTGCCATAAACAAAAGGTCTCGAAGTGTGAATGGAGGCTGGTATTATATCAGCACCTTAATTTTAAAAGCGATCGCTAATTCATTTTTCAAATATGCAGCAAGTGAACAGGCATTTCATCTTGAAAAGTATGTTCCTGCTTTTCTACATTCCATCTAAATAATATAGTAATAAAAAACCTGAATTGCTAATTTTTTTGTTTTTTTTTTGTTTTTTTTCTATACAAGTTTCAAAATTATTTTTTTGATTAGAGTTGATATTCAATATTAATTTAGTTTCGGGTATACAGCATAGTGGTTAGGCATTCATATAGCCTACAAAGTCTTTACCCCATGAAGTCGTGTGCCTACCTGGCACCATACACAGTTATTACAATATTATTGACTATATTCTCTATGCTACACTTTACATCTCTGTCACTATTTTCTAACTGCTGATTTGTACTTCTTAATCCCTTCTCTTTTGTCACCCACTTCCTGACCCCGCTTCCATCAGGCGACCATCAGTTGTTCTCTGTATCTATGAGTCTGTTTCTAATTTTTTTGTTTCTTTTATTGTTTAGATTCCACAAATAAGTGAGACTGTTGCTATTTGTCTTTCTCTGTATGACTTATTTCACTTAGCATATAATTCCCTCCAGGTCCATCCATGTTGTCACAAGTAGTAAGAGTTCATTCTTTTTCATGGCTGAGTAGTATTCCATTGCATGTCTGCACCATCCCTTCTTTCCCAGTAGTGCATCGATGGGCGCTTGGGTCGCTTCCATATCTTGGCTGCTGTAAGTTACGCTGTAGTAAACATCAATTTAACCATAGATCCTACTCAATTACATTGCTCCTCCCATCAACTTTTTCTTTCTTTCCTTTCATTTATTCATACTCCCCTTTTTCTTCACTTTCCTCTTGAAATCATGCCTCCTAGAAAGTACAGAGTCGAGTGCTAAAGAAAATATGTTTTGCCTAAGTCCGCGTGCTGATCATATGAAGAATCTGAAACAGTCCACAGTGTTTCTAGAATTCATCCTCCGGATTATCTCGTAACGTAACAGCAATTTAGAGCTTTGTGTTGTTACCTTGCTTGGGCTGCTTGACAAAGGACCCCACACTTGGGGCTTCAGCAACAGACGTTCATGTCTCCCCATCCCGGAGGCGGGATGTCTGAGGCCCAGGCGTGGGCACGGCTGGTCCCTCCTGAGCCTTGCCCCCCGGCATGTGGACGCCATCTCCTCCCTGTGTGCTCACATTGTCCCTCTGCGTGTGTCTGAGTCCTCCTCTCGTCTTCCTATAAGGACAGAGCCCTGTGGGATCAGGCCCGCTCTGGTGACCTCGTTTTACCTTAATCCCCTTTGAAAAGCCCCATCTCCACATACAGTCCCATTATGGAGTCCTGGGGGTTAGGGCTCCAATATATTAATTTGGAGGAGACGCAATTTAGCCATAACAAGCTTCTTTACCATAAATGTTGTTGTCCTTGCTCCATGCATTTCCTTGACCTAGAACTCAGATGCACACACACACACACGCACGGAACTATCCACGGGGTCTATAGGAACTCACAAGCCAGTGATTGTCTTCTAATGCTGGGAGAGGCCAGCTGCGTTCCTCACGGAGGGCTGCTTAGGCCTCCAGGATGTTTTGCCTCCAGATGGTCAACAAGAAATTAACGCCCGCCCAAGAGCCTGTTGTTGATTGCACACGTGTGCAAATACTTGCACCCTGGTAGAGGCCATATATTTTGCCATATATTTTTACGATCATAAAGTAAAAGTCATTTCATCTCTCCGTAAATTCTAGGAAAAATAAGAAAAGCTAAAACCAATAGATAGTTAATGAAAAAACTACCTATTGAGATATATATTCATATATATATAATGTTAGGTACACCTGTTTTCCAGAAGAGATTAATTCTGCTTCCTTTGATTTGGGATAATTCTTGTCAAAAGGATAACCTTCCATAAGAATGGAAATGCATGTGGACTCTTCCTGTTTCTTGGAGTTCTGTGCAGCAGGTTAAGAAATCTGGAAAACTAATTCTGTGGTTATTCAACGGATTACTGTGGGGGACGTTTGCCCAGAGCCGTGCATTTGTGCCTTTGACTGCATTCACATTTCAGAAGACCATCCATTTTTTGAACACAAATTTAAGCCACATGTTTGTCACCAATTCAATTTTCAAGTAAAAAAAAAAAATCCATAAGTATGTTTTAAGCGCGTACCATTGCCAATTCCGTTTTCAGTAGGGTGATAAAAATACAGCATGTGGGTAGCTGGGCAACAGAAAACAGTTGCTGAGGACCAAACTAAGCCTTTAATTTGGGATCAGTCACTCTACCGGGGCACTTTCTCCAAGATTATTCCGACCCTCTTTGGGATTCCCCGATATTCTTTGTTAGAACTGTTACCCGTGCGTGCAGTCCTGGACTCCGATTAGTATTCATGCTTTGTCCTGTCAATCACCCAATAAAAGGTCATTTGCAAACGACTGCATTTTTAAAAAAAACAAAACACTAACACTATCAAGGAAGATGATATGAAGTCACACAGCTCAATAGCAAAAGGGAACGATTTGATTAAAAAGGGGACAGACCACCTGAACCCACATTTGTCCAAAGAGGAGATGGAGATGGCCAACAGACACACAAAAAGATGCTCAGTGTCACTAGTCTTCAGAGAAAAGCAAACTAAAAGCACAGTGGCATGTCTCCTCACTGCTGTCAGAATGACATTGTCAATAAGTCAAAAAAAAAAACAGTGCTGGCAAGGATGTGGAGAAAACAGCTTCCTGTGCTCTTGGCGGAATGGCAAGTTGGTGCAGCCACTGTGGAAATCAGCCTGGAGGTTCCTCAAAAAATTCAAAATAGAACCACCTTAGGAATCACACTTCTGGGTGTTTCTCTGAAGAAATCCAAAACACTAAATTGAAAAAATAAATGCCCCTGTATGTTTACTGTGGCATTATTTACAATAGCCCAGATATGAAGGGAAACTGAGCGTCCATCAATAGACGGTCAGAAAAGAAAGTGGTACGTGTACACAGTGGAATATTACTTGGCCATGTAAAAGAATAAAATCTTACCATCCGCGACAACATGGACGGACCTAGTGGGTATTAAGCGAAGTGAAATAAGTCAGGCAGAGAAAGACAAGTATTACCTACTGTCACTTATATGTAGCATCTTTTAAAAAAAAAGGTCAAACTCATAGAAACGGAGAGTAGAAAAGTACTTCGCAAAGATTGGAGGGTAGAGAAGAAAAATAAAAGGAACACAGGATGGTGTCCAGCAGCTGTTCATACACCTCAAGAAAGGGTCTTCCCAGCCTCTCCGCTCCGAGGCGAGTCCGGCCTTCCTGTCGGACGAGGAATGAAGGTGCTGGTTGGTGTCTGCCCTGGGAAGGAGGCGTCATCTCAGGGGTCCGTCACAGCCTTGGGGGAGGCAGTTTATTTCGCAGGTCATCCCAAGAGGCTGCAGTGACGCAGGTGGGGGAAAGGGGACAGTGACAAAGGGGAATCTAGGCTCCGGTCCCCGTGAGGAATCTCAGCATCCTGGTAGAATGGGTGTCAGGACTGTCCCCCCCCTCGACCATGAAATTGAATGTAAGTCGTGGATAAAAGGAGCTCAGATGGCGTTTAGAGAAAGTCACACAGTGTTGACTTCTCGCTCAGACACGCTGTGGGTGATGACCCGTCGAGGTGTGACCTGCAGCAGGCAGAGGTGACAGGGGTGGGGCGGGGATTTGAGGTGGGGCTCACTAGGTCAGAGACAGCGTGATGGCACGACATATGAGCTTTACGAGCTGAAAATGAAAAAAAAGTAGAGTTTTAATCACCCAACCTGAATACCACTCGCAAAGCGTCATGTTACGTTGGCTCAGAGGAGCTGTAAAAATAACTGAGCACATTTCTGAGTTTCTGGAGAGGGAAGAATCTGCGTTTTCTTCTCTCCTGCAGAATTTGGAGTTGCTTCACTTCACCCTTTGACTGGGAGCACATCTTCACGCACCTGTAAAAGGATATATTTTTTTGTGAAAATATACGAATTCTGAACGACAGCAGTGCCACCGTGGATTATGAAAACACTGTAGGAAGAGAAAACTCATTAAGTTATTTTCCATGTGTGCTTTTTGGATGTACCTTCAGAACTAAAAGAGAAAGGGAAAAAATGGAGAACTCAAGCCAAAAGCTGAAAAAAAAAAAATAGGAGGGAATGATGAAAATGTAGTCTTTGGACTCCGCGGCCCATAAACGAATGCACATGCGTTGCGACCTACCCAATTCTGAGAGAAACACTATCTTTCGGAGTCTTTTTTCATCCAGGAGGAATGAAAAGGAGGAATATGAGAATGGCAGGCGCGTTTAATTCTTCCTCGCTTGTAAGTGGACTCTGTCTGCAGTTATGATAACAGTGAGAGCTTTGGGGGCCAAGTGACATCATCTAAATGAAGTGTGATGAGAAGTTTAATTGTGGGAAATCTTTCCTCCTGGTACCTAGTAGCTGAATCTCCGTGACACCAGAACGTTCTCTGGTGTCCACACATGTGCATCCCTCGCTAAGTCTTCGGGTGCTTGGGGAGGCTTCGCGGGAGGCCCACCCCGTAGAGAGGCTCGAGGTAGCTCCCCATGGACACTCCTTCTGCGCCCCTATTTCATCCACAGGCAGATGGAACTGGTGTAGGAAACATCATCCCAACAAAACTACACCTCCCGGAAAATAGGGGTGTCGATAAATGTGACCCTTGAATCTGCTGTGAAGGGCAAAGGCCTCACAGAAGTTTCAGAGCATGATCAACACTGAGCAAAGGTTTGACGACGCTTAGAAAAATAGTCATAGTATTTTCCCTATATAACTTGAAAAAACGCCCCAGTCAGATTGCTCAGTTAAACTGAGATAAGAGATTTATTATTATTATTTTTTAAATAAATAGTTGAGTCTGGGGGTTTCTTAAACGCTGAGCTTTGCTGTTGTCTGCGGGCGGGCGTGAGGG
>JAQQSQ010001868.1:0-11803 GCA_028627145.1 Eidolon dupreanum
CAAACCTAGATTTTATACCTCATTGAATTATAGTTTCAACCTCTCCCAGAAACTTAATCTCAATCAACTGGTCTGGAATTTTCTGGTCAATACAAGGAGATGTTCTCCATCTGCCCCCATAGGAGGAAGAGGCCATCTATCTGCATGATAAAAACTCTCCTCCACCCAAAAAGATGGCCCAGCTCAGGAATAATCCTTCTTTTTCCTTTGCTAGGAGCTCCCTTGCCCCACCTTTCTTCCTTTAGAAATCTTGCACTTTGTGGAACCCCTCAGAGCACCCTTGAAGTTGTAGGTAGACTGCTGCTGATTCATGAGTAAATCCAAGTAGATCTTCAAATTCACTCTGTTGAATTTGATTTCTTAAGAGCCAGATCACTGTGACAGTGTCTGCAGGCATTTTATTCTACTGAGAGATGAGAACACTCTGGATGACTTGGTGGAATTGTCCTTGGTGATGTCCCATGATGGGAAAAGGATCTGTTAAGTCAGGAGCCACTCAGCCTGGAGACCCACAAGCGTGGAAGGCAGGTGGAGTAGTCGTTAAAGGGAGCATGTGTCAGTAAACCCGGACCGAGCCTCCTATTCAAAAAAACACGTTTGACTGAGGACTCCTATGTGCCCGGATCTCCATGAGGAAGTGGGATTCAGACTGGACAAGACAGAGCAGTCCAGGTCCCACTGACTGAGAAAGGATTTCAATCTAAAATGGAACTGGAGGATACGAAATAGAAAAATCACATACATGCCCTCAAAGAATGGAGCTGACGTGGGAGACTGATTTCCCATAAATGACGGGTTTGCAAAAGAGTAAGACTCATCTCCTGAGCAGTGAACACCCACCGAGAATCTCTCCCCACCCTCAAGCCAATGAGCTTCCCGCCCGGACTCCGGCTGGACTCCCCTCTGTGCACTCCTTGCCCATAAACAGGGCCTGCTCTAAACCCTCGACAGCCTCGCCTGCAGCATGCATTTCCATAATTGCAATTCCTCTGCGATCTCAAAGAAACACAATTTCTGGTACCTTGAGCTGGCCTCAGTTTACCTCGTTATCTAGGCTGAGACTACAGGACTCTCGCTCCCGCTGCCCCGCCTAGGTCATGAATTGCTTCTCTCTGTGTTCCACTGATCATAAAGTGAAAACATGTCCTTCCTCAAGCCTCACAGCAAGTAGTCATACTTGATTTCTCAGTCGATGTTAGCCCACTTCAAATACAACAGGAAGTCATGTTGCACAACACGTCCCCAAGTTTGCTTCCCGCAGCCCTGGTTCCCATCCATCTTCAGGCACTCTGCTGTCCTCTCTCACCTGGAGGTGAAGTCATTTCTGAAGGCCTTCCCCACTGCAAGCATGTTTTTCAAACATCCACAAAGCACAATCTTAGGACAAAGAACATGCCACTCCAGCTGAAAGTGGCACCATTGTCTCACCTCACTCAGAAGAGTCCCCAGTATCTTAGCTGGATCATGGGCTCTATATTCCAGGCTGCTAGACATCCCTCCAACCTCCGTCCTTATCTTCCACACTGAGACGCGAGCGGTCCTCGGCCAGTCCTCAAAGTGCTCACCTCTTTCCCGCTCTGCCGGGACGTTTGCCCACAGGTGTCTGTCAGTGTTCTCCCCTGAGAGTGCCCTCCCTGAGCGTCTGTCCCGTGGCCTGCCCTCACACTGACCCCGGGTCACTGCCGATGTCACACATGTGCGTGCACCTGTGCTTCCCTCCTTCACCCTGAGCTGCTCGAGAGCGATGGCTCTGATCATGTTCAGTCTGCAGTCCCAGCTACAGGACCCTGTGCGGCACAGAGCAGGAACTCACATGAAAACTAACTGAAATAGTGAGCAAATTCATGTTAACAGACAAATTTCATTTAGAAATATGGAGTAGATTAAGAAGAAACAGCTGACAAGGGCAGAAGAAACAACCTTGGTGACAGTGGGTAAATGCTTGAAAACTTTTTTTTTTTTTGCTTCTAAGCCTTTCAGTACTACATGCTGTTAATATATTTTGTGTATGAAATATTTTTAAAAATCAGGACAAAAATAATACAAAAATTCTTCCTGAAAGTCAAAGGCATATGAAATGAATCCTTAATTTCGGAGCATCTGATTTGAAATTTTTACGGACTTTTGGCCACATTTTACTCTTAAGAGTTGGACTATGAACATTTCCAAGGAGAATTCCTTCTTTTCTTTCCATTTGGAGAACATTGGTGCCCACCTCTCCCTGCGGTGAGCTCTCTCTTTCACTTGCTGCCCCACTTGATGCCCAGCTCCTGGCTGTACTCGTCCCCGTACCAGACCAGCAGTTCACAGCCCGGCCTGATGACCCGGCAGGTCTGGTAGAAAATCTGTCTGTGATACTGAAAGGCCACCAGGTTCTGCCCTTCATCGTCACGGGCACAGTTCACTTACCTGGGTTGAGGCAGGTGGAAGGATAGAAAGCCACAGGTGACAAGTTCCCCGCCTGTCAGATCCACGCCCAGCTCCTCACCCAACGCCTGCGGCTGTCGTGCTCTGCTGTCACGCACTCCCTGCCACACTCCGGGGTAACTTTCTGTCCACACCTAAGCCCCTCTCACATTGTCCTGTAGACGCCCATCTCCGAGTCCTGCTCACAGTGCTTGTACTGCCTGGAAAGCGTCCCCTTGCCCTGGGCGGTCTCTGTCCCAGCACAGTCACACAACAATAACGGTCCCGCACGGTCTCTCAGTCCTGATGAAAGAGAAGGGGCTGCATCATGAGGCACAGAGGCCACGACCACCCTGTACTCCATCTCTCTGCAGGCTTCAGAACCCAGTTCCAGTTAGAATGAGGCCAGGGTGCTTTGCTGTCCTCACGGGTTAAAAGTTCCTTGTTTTAGGCTATCCTGGTGCTGTGCACTTCTCACAAAATAGGAAAATTATGGTTAAGTATAAGTCAATTGTTTCATGTTTGTCTGCAATAAATCCTCATAAGGTTATGGGTTGTATGATTTGTTTCAGTAATAAATTCCATTGTCTAAACCAGAACATAGTGCTATATAAATGGTTGTTAGATAAAGTGTGAATCCAGGGTCCCCAGTGAATTGAGGGTCCTCCAGGTTTTTCCAATGCCCAAATTTTGTCTAGCATAAAGATTTATTTTTTGAGGACATACTATATCTTATCTCCTTTTTTCCCTTAATGTCTATCGACATGAAAGAGCACTGTATGTGGGGAGAACAGGAACAGAGGACTGGGGGGATCACTGAGGGAGGTACGATGAGAAGAAAAGGGCCGGGGGCTTGTCAGGGAGGGGCATCCTCTGGGGCCCAGACACCTACCGGCCTCACCTCATCCAGTTGGCCCGGGACTCATCCTTCCCATTGACATACTCATAGCAGTTTCTCCCTTTGGTGATCTGAGGCTCAGGAAAAGAAGTTAAAGCCTTTATTGGCGGGGAGGTGACAGAAGAATTATTTAACTCTATGTCATCAGGTGTGTCAGCCTGCATGGATTTCACCGGCAGCTGTGCCCATGTGACATGCTTCTTATTCATCATCTACACATCTGAGTCAGTTTGTCCGCTCAGAGCAGGAGCCCAGAGGCAGGAGCTGTTCCTATGTGCCTGTCCCACTGAGTTCCCACTCCCTTCTGATCTTTAAGCGGGAGTACCATGTCCATGCAGAGTCCAGCCTACACACAGAGCCAACTACATTATCCCCATCCAAGTCCCAGCCTGGAGGAGGTGAGGGCCCACCAACCAGTGCAGAGGGGAGGTGGGAAGCCCAAGGACAGGGTCAGGGGTTGCTGCTTCTCACCAGCCAGGAGTACCCGCTGTTGGCTGCCTCTTCATTCTCTGTGACCTGGCCTTCATAGGGGCCAAAGAGCAGACCCAGTGGTAGATCGGACGCCTCATTCCAGACTCCAAGCCCAGCCTCAGGGATGCCCGATTCTCAGGCCAGGGGGCAGAGTGAGCGGGTTGGGATGCCCAATGTCCACCTCACTGTCCTTTACAAATATGGGGGACCCATGGGCAGCACAGTTGTTGATGAAGAAGTTCTGACACTTCTCACAATCTAGAGGTGAGAGCAACAAGGATTAGGGAAGGTGTCACGCGTGTCCCTTCACGTGAGAGCTTCAGACAGAGCCTGGGCACGCACTGAGCCTCCATCCTGTACCCCAGGTAATGGGAAGGAGGAAATGGTTGGGGACCAAATGACCAGATAAAAGTATTGTATCAAGATGTAACAGCCTTCCTGTGAGAATCACTCACACAGGTAGTCGTCATCCTGGGGTTCGCTGACCTCTTGGTACACACGGCCCATACTTTCTCGGAGGCTGTATGTCTTCATTTCAACCCCCTTTCTTCTGAGTCCTAAGTTGGAGAAGGGTAGGTGAGTGAGGTTGGTGGGTTCTCAAGTGCTAGTCCCTGTTTTGTCAGAAAAAATGAAATCTCCCATCAAACTATCACTTGCCCTTCTGTATACTCTGTCTTTTCCTCCTTTAATTATTGGTTCAGAGAGGCTAAGACTCCACATGGACCAATTGATAGAAACTATCAATTTTAGTTTCTAGCGCTTCCTATTATGAAGTTTAACTTCCCGACCTTTCTATTCACAAAATGGTTCTTCCACATATTCATTCATTCACAAAATATTCATTGAGGGCACATGATGTGTTAGGCATTGAGCCAAGGTGTGGGCAAACAACACCAAGAAAGTATGGTCAAACATGGGTTTATTGAACAATTTGCACATGCCGAATCTTTTAAATTTAATTTTTAAATTTAATTTTATGCTTTCAAGCAATATATAAGCTATGTATCCATATCTTCACTTTACAGATTACAATTCGGGAGCTCAGAGAACTTTTAAAATTTGCTGAAAGCCCCAGCGCTAACTTCAGATCCCCACTTAGCTCTGTTTAAACCCAGGCCACAGGCCACGCCACATACCTAAGCTGTACTGATCAACCTATCCAGAGGACTTAGAGGAACTAAATCCCCCAAATTATTTTCTCTTACCCGACTTGTGTCTAGAGTGCTGTCTGGAGGCACCTTGCTTTTCCAGGAGGGAACACTGGTTTCTGGTCCTGTTCTGAGCCACTCGCCTTCAGCAGATTTACTATTACTGACAATTCCTTCAAACTGGGTTCATTGTTCAGTGGCACCCTGGGCATTGCCTTCAATGTGAGAGTTACATATTAATAGATAACATACATTTCTTTAATTCTTTATGGCTTACGATGTGTTTTCACTTGCATGATTTTAATGAGTACTTCAACAACCCTTGTAAGTACCTGGGGATTATAAAGGTGATTGGAAAAAGAAAAGGCCTATGTGGGTAGGGAATCCAAGACTAGAACCCACGCACTAAGGCTCTTTACTCTCAACTTTCTCCGTAAAAGTAAGAAGGAGAGTGGGACTAGAATAATGAAATGGTTGTCAGAAACATATCTAGACAATAAAGAAAATGATGCTAAAAGTTTCAATTTGCTATATATATATCTTGGAAAGAATATTTGTAATTTGATTAGCTGGTTCCCATCAATTAAGTTCGAATGAGGTTGTACCACCAGCTAGTTCTCTTCCGTTTCCCAGTCCATAACATACTAATTCTATGCTATTGTCACAGTGAACACGACACCTTATAATGTTCACTGAAGTTTTCTGTGAGCTATTTAACACAGTATAAATGTGAGATTACAGTCCCGCTATGAATTTACCCCTCAGCCCTCTCCATATCTGAACTCCAACTCACAAATATTATCTTCAGCATTCATTGACCCTCTTTCACATTTGTAAATGTGAAATCATTCATTTAGAAAACATTCAGGGGCCCTCACGGGCCCTGAACTGGGCCTGGGACTTCTGAGAAGAATCAGGTATGGGCCAGCTTCTCAAAGAGTTCGCAGTACATGGGTAGGCAAACTAAACAAACAATTTTAAACTGCAGGAGAGTTGCTCAATTGGAGCTTGGAGAAAGAAGCTGTTACTTTCTCCTAGAGGAACAGGCATTTGAAAAAAGTTCCAGAGTAATGAATTTCTAGTGTGCAACTGATGTGAAGTCCTTAAGTCTGTTATCATATGTTATCATCAACCCTGCAGCTCCTCAGGAGATGCTTCCTTTTCTTAGGGACGGGAAAGCAACCTTAATGTCCAACGTTGAATGAATGGATAAAATAAATGTACCATTTGCATACAACAGAATCCTGTTTCGTATTAAGAAAGAAGGAAACCCTGTCATATGCTACAACATGGATGAACCTTGAGGGCATTACATCAAGTGAAATAAACCAATCATAAAAGACAAACACTGCATGATTCCTCTTAGAGATGGTATCTAAAGTAATCAAAGTCATGGAAACAAGATAAAATGGTGTTTGCCAGGGGATGCTGAAAGAAGATGAGGAATTTTTAAATGGGTGTAGAGTTTCTTTCAGTCTGTTGTACTACAATAGGCATATAGTTAACAATACTGTACTGTACACTTAAAAACTGTAAGAGTAAATTTATGATGTGTTTTTTAAAATGAAATGAAAAATAAGTTTACTGGGCTGTGGGTTTTAACTGAGTCCAGATAAGATGTGTAGATGTATGGTAAATCCTCTTTTCCTGTCAAAACCTTGTGGACACCCACGTGCTGGGTTTGCAGATCTCTTACACTACTTTGAAGAGCCTGAGGAATCAGAGACCTGTAGACGGGAAATCTCAGACCTAGTCCAAGTTGCTCTCTCCAGTTGATGCAGATGGACTTTCATCTAAACTCTCCCAAGCAGCAGAAGAGAAAGTGAGCTGCTCACCTCTATGTCATAATGACTGCACTGTGTTACGTTTACCTGATGCTGTTTCTAATCTGTGACAAGTGGGAGACATCAGGGAGAGACTCAACAGCTGCCTGAAGACCTCTCCCAGAATCCAGACAAAAAAATCAGGTTCATTTTGGGTTAAGAAGATCATGCAGTGTGATAAAATATACATAAATGAATTATAAATCATTACATAATATCTTAGTCATTTCTTCTTGTAGGACATTTAATTCAATAACTGAACTACGATGAGATTAGTGTTAGAAAGATCTTTGGTGGATTAACTAAGGTTACTTTAATTGCCCTTTAATGAACAATGTTTAGCAAAAATAATCTTTAAAAAATGATAAAATTTAAGCATATAGAAAAGTATGAAAAATTATACTGAAAAACCTATACATCTACTACCATTCAGTCTGATCGCAACATTCTGCCACCATGGCTTCAGATCTTTTTCTGTTTTAAAATTCAAAAACAAATAAACAAACAAATGACTAAACAAGACACAGCCAAGCCACCTGTCAGAGCTTCCTCCTTCTCTTATGATGATAACTATTTTGAATGTGTTATTTTTTATTCACTTTCATATTTTATACATTTAATGCTTATTAATGTATCCATAAAATGCATAATTATTTTACACATTTTAAAGCTTTATCAGACTAGCCCCTTAGCGTATAACATGCTGTTTTGCATCTTGCTTGTTTGCTGAATAAGCAAACACTGTTTCCTTGTTACCTTCTTAGATGCGGCTCAGACCTCAACCCAGGTTGATTTCAGGACTGCACCTCCAAGTCCTCCTGGCCACTCACCTTGCTGCCTTGGAGTCCATTCTTCTTCAGAATACTCAGAGTCATCCATCTGAGGTTTGATGGCCTGCCTGCGGTGACACATGAAGGCTGGTCAAGGGGCTCTGAGACCTGGAAAGAAGCAAAATCTTTGTCCTGAAAGAGAAGAGCGTGAAGGAAGGACAAAGCACCCCCAAAGCAGGGCAACTCACTCTGATGGGCCAGGGAAGCCTAGAACAAGGCATCCTGAGCTCTATATTGTCAGTGCCAGCCCTGCGCTGACACAAAAGACCAAATTTTACCTCTAGATTGCTCTCCACACAGAAGAGAACTGTAGGCAGATGGAGCCAAATGAATACAGGTGTGTCATGTTTCCCAGGCTCACCTGCACCCAGCACTTCTTGTTACCTATAGCCTGTAGCACATCATAGTTCCTTTTCACATTCCTGTAACGGATTTTCTTCCAGTCTCCCATCTCTGTCCATTCTTCCTTGGAGAAGTATATGGAAATGTCTTTGAAAGCATCTTTGGCCTAGAGAAAATAATGGAGTCCACCTGTAATTTCCTAATACAAGTCAGAACTTCAAGCTGGGCCTTCTTCTCCACCTGCGTGCAGGGTGCAGACAGAGCTCTGGGTGGTCTCTGTGAAACAAGGATTAGGATTTTCTCTCCCTGTCCATCCTGTCCTGCTACCTGAGCAAACACCGAGCATTCTCCTAGCTGTCCCAACACAGAGCAGGCGATGATGCTACTAGTGTCCTGTTCTCCCCCCACGTCCCACACAGGACCAATGACCCATTCTGTGCACATTCACAGAGAGGGTCACCCGCCAGCGCAGGCCAGGAGTTGTGGTCCTCTGGGGACCAGCTCCTCGTCACCAGGCCCCTTGCCCCATCAGACCCGGCTTGGAGGCTGGCATTGCCTCCCCCACATCTCACCTAGAGCTTAAACCCTGTCCTCTTTGTGTCTCCCTCAGGGGCTTCCTCTGGGGACCTGTCAGGCCTCATGGTGCGGGGCCCACCAGGCAGACCGCTCCAGCTGGAAGGCTGCAAGGGCCCCTGAGTCCCCCAGCCGCGAGGCCGAGGTGCCTGTGGAAGGAGGAGGCGCTGAGAGGGGTGACAGCCCAGACCGCCAGGGAGATGTGGGGACCTCACAGGACCTGGGGACGTGGGGCAGAGCCCGTGGGCGGGAGGTCTGCACCGCCAGCACAGAGCCCCCGAATGCAAGCCGGGCTGTGTTTCTCGGCTGCCCTGCAGCTCGGACACCTCAGGAAAGGCAGCCGCGGCGGTGGGGAGCCCCGAGGGGCGAGGCCCTGGAAGCCCAAGGAGACGGAGAGGCCCGAGTCCTGGGAGTGGGGTCGGCCGACCGCCGGCCGCCGCTGCGGAGACCGGAGGCGAACGTTCCTCACGGGAGGGGTCGGGGACTTCTCCGGGGGACGCTGCGAGGGTCCGGGCACAACGCACGCCACGCAGGCTCGGCCTCCACGGGGCTGGGGGCTCTCGGGCTGAGGCGATCTGGGGTCCCTCGGCTGGTGGTATTGCGGTCTCTCTGGACAAGATTTGGGGTCTTTCAGGAGAAAGGCATTGAGGATGATCAGGCAGTTTGGGAGAGAGTTTGGGGCCCCTGAGGCTGAGGAGTGGGAGCGCGCTGGGTTCCCTGACGCTGAGGTAAGCTGGGTCTTTGACGCAGAAGGGACTGAGAGCCCCAGGGCGAGGGCTTTTAGGGTCTCTGAGGCTGGATTTGTTCTCCTGTGGGTGCTATATTTAAGGTTTCCCAGGGTGAGGGGTTTGGGGTGCCTCAGGCTCAGGGGAACTCGTGTCCGTCGAGGCTGACGGGATTTGACTTCTCTCAGCGTGAGGGGCTCCTAGGCTGGGATTTGAAGGTCTCGGGCTAAGGGTTTATGAGGGTTTTGCACGGCAAAGGCCTCCCATTTCCCTGTCAGTCTCCCAGCTCCCCCGGGCGCTGCGCACTCCGACCGAGCGACGTCTCCCAGCGTCCGCTCGCTTCCCGCGCTGGGGATGTGAGGCGCCGCGGAGCGCCAGGTGCCCGCTCCAACAGCCGCGTCGGCGCAAGCAGCCAATCAGCGCTGTGATCCCAGGGTCCTACCCGCCAATTGGCGGTCAGACTACGCGAAAAGGGCGGAGTCTGACTGTCAGTCACGGGCAGAACCCAGTCCCGGGCTGGGGGCGGGGCGGGAGGGCGTGTCCTCACGCTTCCTGCGGAAGGTCCCGCCCCAGCCCGCGGGGATTGGCTGCTCTGGATCCCGCGAGTAGCCTTCGGCGAGGTCGCGCGGGCCATCGCTTTTCTTTGCTTGATTGGAGCGCGCCGCGGTGAAGCGCTCGTCCGGCATGTTCCGGCGCCGCGCCCAGGTCCGAGCCCGGGCCCCGGAGCTCGCGGCAGATGTGCAGGGTGGACGCGGCCATCTGGCCTGACAGATTCTTTGTTCCACTCGACTTCAGTCAGGATCCCGAAATTTGTGGTAGGCTCGTTTGTGCCTTTCCTTGTGAAAGCCGCGTTCAGCAAGAGCTTTATAAGCAGGTAATGTGTGGTGAATGCCGCATTCCATCCCGGGGAAGACTGTCATTCAGTAAAATCTGATGAGACAATGTGTAGACACAAAGTTAATTCCGTAAGGGTCAAAGGTTCAAACACAACGAGTGAAATAAGAAGCGTATTAGAAAACCCCCTGGGAGATTTTTAATGCCCCATAAAGAAGTGGCATTATGCGTCGTAGGTATGTTTAAGTAAGGCGGGCCTAGAAAGGCTTCGAAAATAAGACATACTTAAAATCGATCAGAAAACAAAAAGCCTGGAAAAACCTACACGTATTTCGCACGAAAATAAGACATCAAATGCAAAGATGGGGTCCGCAGAGAAGGGTCAGTTGAAAACCTGCTGGCTTTCACAGGATAAAATGGGAAGGGTGTTTCTAGGTCCTTTCCTAGTTTTGATCAAAGAAATGTAACGTGATTTCCATGTTTTGTAAATAAGCCAACTAACTAGATTTTTTATAATTACTGTGATAATAAAGACAAATCTCCTCAAAGCGAATTTGAGGGGTCAGCAGGGGGCGCTCTCACGTGGACCCGCCAGAGGTCAGTTACAGACCCCGCAGGGGAACCCTCCCTAGGAAAGAATCGTCAGTTATGGGCCCCCACAGGAAGGACAGTGTCTCCCACAGGAAACTGGTGCCCCAGCTACTCAGCCAGCGAAAAACCGTCATCACCCTAAACTTACTCTTTTTCTCAAATGCACTTTCATTCAAAATGACCCTTCCAACTTCCTCCTTTTTCTCTACAAAATAACATTCCTCTCCTTTATTTGTGGGACTTTCCTATGACTTTTGCTATTGTTTGCTTGTCCCAAATTGCAATTATTTGCTGTTCCTGAATAAACCCATTTTTGCTGGTAAGATAACTGATTTTTTAATTTTTAATTTTCTTCTGAGAAGAAAATTTTATGTATCACTAGCCATGAATCTTTATCATTAGTTATTACATAATTACTGCCTTGCGCTCTTATCAGTGGCATGAGCATTTTATGTCCATGATTCACTTCTGTTTTATAGCATTTTCATGATTTACATAAGTATAGCTATCAGTGAAGGTTTAACATTGAGATGCAATCTTGCATTCATAATATCCGATGTTTTGCAGATAGCAGTGTAGAAGAGATTTAATCACCTTTTCATTTGAATCACCTTATGTAAAACATAAATCGATAATTTAGATGTTCTAAAGGAGATTTAGATTTTCCAATGCACTCGTAGAAATGGTCCAAGATAGTAAGATTTTCAGGAACAACTTCCATGTCCACGTTCTGTTGTAATTTCTGTACCATTTTGTTTCCCAGCTGTTCGATGCATGCAGAAGGGGCGCGGATGAGATGAACGTTTTGCTTCACTTCTTTGACGTCCTGAACTTTCTGTAGTTCTTCATTTTTCTTCAACCTGTTCATTATAAATTTAGCTTGGTGTCTGATCGATCTCTTCAACTCTTTCATTGCATCGATAGTTTTTTTCCCACAGCTCTTGCTGGTATTTGACAGGTCCATTTCTACAGTTTTCAAATCCAAAGGAATTATCCACTGTAAGCTCTTTACCAGCATCTTATGAATGCTTTAGTCCACCTGAGCTTGCAAGAATTGCTCTTCTTTTTATGGTTTTTATGACACTTGGATTTGCAGAATCTGAACACCTTACAATCCTTAAGAACATCATGTGGTGGCCAGGATGTATAGGCCCTGAACAGA
>JAQQSQ010001869.1:0-11800 GCA_028627145.1 Eidolon dupreanum
GCAGCCTGCCAGAACACAGAGGGGAGCTACTACTGCACGTGCAGCCCAGGATATGTGCTCGTTTCTGGGGAAAAAACGTTTAGGAATGAAAGTGAGAATACATGTGAAGGTAAAAACCATCCCGCATCTTCTTTCTTCTTGTTCATGATATGAGATCATTTACCCCACTTTTTGCAGGCATGAAAATGCTGTCCTGAGCACCTGCATGTCACCCACCCTCTCTGAACACCAAGGCCCAGAACCCTCCATAGAGGGTCACTTCTAAATATTTGGAATTTTCCCCTTGCCCACCTGCCATCTTATATTCACAAAACAAAAGAGTGAGATGACATTCAAGATACTTCAGGAGCTCACATTCTTTTGTGTTCCAGAACAGCATCTGTCTTCTTTGCCACCATCAGTGACCACCAGGATAAAAGGACCGTCCCCCACCAGGGCCCCCAAGGGCTTTAACACTCCAGGTACGCTCTCAGAACTCCCAGGCAATGGTGGATACAGGGATTCTGCCCAGAAACATGGGAATGGGGAGATTGGAGGGCAGGAACACCTTCTCTGGCCAGCCCTGTCCCTGACCAAGAACCCTGGCACCGTGACCCCACTTCTCAGCCACTCAGCCTCCAGCAACTTTCCCACACAAGTGACCTCCCTGACCATCCCCAATAATTTCAGTTCACCACCCAATGACAACTCAGATGATCAGGAGCCAGGAGAATATTGTGTCAGATCTGAGTGGAACGACATGGAACATCCCACACACACACAAACTTGAAGAATCTGGTCAACAGAAGAAACTCCCATCTAGAACACATGGCAACAGAGAGCAAAATCGGGGATCACTGCCTCACTTGGAAGGATACACAGGTATGTGTCTCTGGTGAGAGAGATCAAGGGGCCAGATGACAGAAACGGCTGCCACCCCTCAACCATCAGACCCTGCTCCCCTCTCCACCAGCTAGCCCTCACCTTTGCTGGCCTTCCTCAGATGTGGGTTCTCACTACTTCCTGCCAGTCCAGGGGATATCTTCTTGGGCATCAGTAAAAGACACCCAGAGACTCCCGGCTGAATGTCAGCCCCCAAAGTCCAACGCTGACCTGGTGCCACTGTCTGGTTGGCCCAGCCTGTCCAGCATTTTCTTCATCCTCCCTGCCCTATCCCTAAACCTCGTCTTCGTAGGGGCATTGGGATTGGGGTGGGGTGGGGGTTGTCTCACAGGCAGTTCTTAGTCCATCTCTATCAAGATGGACTTGTATAATCATGGAGCAGAGAGCAGTTCCCTGACAGGGTCATAGGGATTCTAAGGAGAACTCAGCCAGTGAGCAGCTTTCCCTGGGGAAATTAGGACAAAGGCCATAACTAGGAGCCAGTTAGGTCCTGGCTGTGAAATGCATTCTTTCCCCTGCACTCGGTTCCCAAGAAGGCCCACTCTGGCCTCTGTCCCAGTGCTCAGCCTGCGGCACAGGTAACTGTGATGTTCTCCCACCCCACCTTGGAGCTTCCCAGGAAAGCTAAGGGCACTGGGGATGGCAGACAGGTAAGACTCAAACTGAGTTCATTCACACCTGGACAAGAGAGCCATCCAGGCTACCACATTGGCCCATAAGACTCCTCCATGTGAGTAAGAAAAGGTACCCACTAACAAGGAGGGAAACAGTGGGGTCTTCCAGATGGTTCTATTCCCATTCCAGGGTCCATGAAGTATCAAATGACAATCTGGGAAGCAACCTAGCCTGACCTGGCCTCCAATCCTTTCTCTAACACACACACACGCACGCACGCACGCACGCACGCACGCACATGCACACACACCTAATGAAGCACTGTTTTATCTGCACCAGGGATCTCATTCCCCACCTGGGCCTCACCCCCTGGAATCAACAGCAAGGTGAGTGGCTCCTGGAGGGACCAAGATGTAGGAGATACCTCTATGCCTCCTGCAGCACCAACCCACTTTCCCCAAGTTCTCCCATTCACCTGTGAGTCTCTGACTACTTCATCTCCCCTCTCCCCAGAGGTTCTCCCACTTCTTAAGAAAAATCAATGATCTGGGCAGAGACTACAATTCAGCCTCAATGCCAAACGCTATACAGGTACAGTCTGGCCCCAGGGGAGGTAGATGGAGGCAACCTATAGAGGCCTGAGGAAACCTTGGTCTTGGAGCAGAGACCCCAGCACACTGGAGACCTGCTGCGAGGCCCCAGCCTCTCCTGCAGTGGGTGGGAAGAGTGGACACGCAGGTATTTGTACTCACTGTCAGACCCACATGTACCTACTAACACTTTTCCTCTTGCTGTTCCTGCCCATTGGGTTTGCATCATCCTTGGCATTCGTGCACAAGGCTGACCTCTGAGTAGCTGGATTCCAGGGACAAAGACCCATCTGGTACCGACTTCATCCCGAAATAGACAGTCTCTAGGTTCTGTTCCCTGTGGCTGAGTGGGCAGAGCCTTCATGTAGCCTCTCTGGTACATGCCCACTGGCTGAGTCCCCATCTCCCCAGGATGTCATACAGGTGGTTGATGACCTGCTGGAGAACCCTGAGGACCTGAAGACCCAGCCCAGTTCAGAGCAGAACTGTGTGGCCAGTAACCTACTCCTTATCGTGGAGCATGTCCTGAGAAAGCTGAGCACTGCCCTGTCCAATGAGTCATTGACCTTCCACACAGCTGGAGGCACAGGTAAGTGCCCCCATCTGTCCTTAGGCTCTGCTTTGGCCTTTCCCCACCCCATTCCTCCCCCATTCCTCCTGGACCTGGTTTACTATGCTTGTATCTTAGTGTTATTCACACAAACAAATTAAAATAAAAGCTTGAAAAAATGAATAAATTTTCCTAAGTGAAATAAGTCAGACAGAGAAACAAATACTGTATGATATCACTTATATGTGGAATCTGAAAAACAGACTCATAGATACAAAGAACAGATTGGTGGTTCCAGAGGCAGGTCGGGGAGTGGATAAAATGAGTGAAGGGAGTCAAAAGGTACGAACTTCCAGTCATAAAGTAAATAGGTCATGGGGATATAATGTACAGCATGGCAACTATAGCTAATAAATTGTGTTGCATATTTTAAAGTGTCTATGAGAATAAATAATAAAAGTTCTTATCACAAATTTTAAAAATTTGATAACTGTGTATGATGACAAATGTTAACTAGGCTTATTGTGGTGATCCTTTTGCAAGATAAACAAGTATTGAAACATTATATTGTACACCTGAAACTAACATAAAGTTATATATCAGTTATACCTCAATTAAAATAATGAGTAAACCTGTAAGTAATATATATTCATTATAAAATAAATTGTGCAGATGAAGTAATTATAATGAAGAATTTAAAATACATACAAATGGCTTCAAAGGAAACAATTAAATTTGGAAGTATATAAATTTAATATTATTTGATACATAAGTATGATTTTTTTCATTGAGGTAAAATTCATGTAACACAAAATTTACCATTTTAACCAAAGTGTACAATACGGTGGCATTTAGTACATTCACAGACTGCACAACCATCACATCTATTTCTAACATATTTCATCACCCCAAAAGTAAACAGCGTACCCACTAAGCAGTTACTTCTCATTCCTCCCTTTCCCAGTCCCTGGCAACCACAAACCTGTTTTCTGTCTCTGTGGATTTGCCTGTTCCAGACATTTCATATAAGTAGAATCACACAATATGTGACCTTATAGCCTAGATTCTTTTGCCAAGCGTGTTTTTGTGGTTCACCCATGTTGTAGCATATATCACTATTTCATTCCTTTTTATGGTTGAATAATACTTTATTGTATATAGATATACCACCTTTTGTTTATCCATTCATGTGGGCTGTTGTCTTCTTTTGACTATTGTGAATAATGCTGATATGAATATTTTTATTAAATTTATGAAGGTGACATTGGTTAACAAAATGACGTAGGTTTCAAGTGTACAATTTAATAATACGTCATATGTAAACTGCAAAACACAAAAATTTAACTCAAAGTTAAACTTTTTTTCTGTTACCATCTATTCAACCCCCTCTCTCCCTTCCCATTATACTGCTACTATGAATATTGGTTACAAGTTTTGTCTGAATAATTGTTTTAACTCTTTGGTGTACATAACTTAGGAGTGAAATCTCTGAGTGAGGTAGTAATTCTATGCTCAACTTTTTAAGGAATCACAAAACTATTTTCCAAAGTGGCTACATTTTGTTTATAATGCCACCAGCAAAATACAAGGGTTCCAAGCTCCACATCCTTAGCAATGCTTGTTACTTTCCATTGCTTTTGGTGTTATCATAGCCTGTTGGTGCATGTCAGGTGACATCTCACTATGATTTTTATTTCCATATACCTAATGAGTAATGATGTTGAAAATTTTTACATGTCACTGTTGAACATTTTTTAATCTTTTTTGGAGAAATGTCTATTCAAGTCCCTTGCCTATTTTTTAATGGGTTGGTAGGCTTTTGGTTGTTGAGGTGTAAGAGCTCTTGACATATTCTAATAGTATATCCTATAAGATATGTGACATGCAAATATATTGTCCTGTTCCATAGATTGTCTTTTTACTTTCTTCAGTCTTTTTTTCCTTTTTTTTAAATGAAATTCATGGGGGCGACATTAAATAACAAAATTGTGTAAGTTTCAAGTGTACAATTCAATAATATGTCATATACATATTGCATTGTGTATTCATCATCCAAAGTTAAAATTCCTTCCATCACCATATATTGACCCCTTTGTACTTATCTACCTCCCCTCTCCCACCTTTCTCTCTGATAACCACTAAACTATTGTCCGTGTCTATGAGTTTTATTTGTTTTGTTTGTTTGTAGCTTTCAGTTTTATATTCCACGTATGAGTGAAATAATATGGTTCTCAACTTTTCTGTCTGACTTATTTCACTTAGCGTGATTATCTCAAAATTCATTCATGTTGTCACAAATGGCAGTATTTCATCTTTTCTTATGGCTGAGTAATATTCCATTGTATATATGTACCACACCTTCTTTAGCCAATCATCTATCAAAAGACACTCTTTTCACCTTAATGAATAGATGCATCAGTTATGATGAAGTTCAGTTTATCTCTTTTTTTCTTTTGTTGCTTGTGCATATGTTGCCATATCTAAGGATCCATTTCCAAATCCAACACCATAAGGATTTGCAGCTATGTTTTTTCCTAATTGTTCTTGGTTTAGCTCTTAAACATAGGTCTTTGACTCATTTTGAATTAATTTTTGTTTATTATATGAGGTAGGGTCCCAAATTCCTTCTTTTGTGCGTGGATAGGCCAACATCCCAGCACCACCCATAGAAGAGAGTATTCTTTTTTCATTGAAGGGTTTTGACACCCCTTGCTGAAAATCAATTGAACATAGACAAATGGATCTATTTCTAGATTCCATTCTGTTTTGTTGGTTTATATGTGTACCATTACCATTATGCCAGTACTATACTGTTTTGATCTGTAAGTTGGTAGTAAGTTTTGAAATCAGGAAGTATTATTACTCTCTGTTTTCATTTTCAAGATTGTTTGGAGTATTTGGGCCCCTTGAGATACCATATGTATTTTAGGATAAGCTTTTCCGTTTCTGCAAAAATAAATAAATAAATAAATAAATAAATAAATAAATAAAGACTCGTGGACACAGACAACAGTTTAGTGGCTATCAGAGGGAAAGTGGGTAAACATGGGTAGATAAGGGTAAATGGTGTCCAATATATGATGATTGAAGGAAATTTAACTTTGGGTAGTGAACACACAATGCAATATGCGTATGACATATTATTGAATTGTACACTTGAAACCTACATAATTTTATTAACCAATGTCACCCCCAATAAATTTGATTTAAAAAACAAATAAATAAAATGATGTCGTAATATTGATATGAATTACATTGAATTTGTAGACCACTTTGGGGACTATTGCCATCTTAATAATACTAAGTATTCCAAATCATGAACACAGGATGTCTTTTATTTTGTTGTTTGATTTTTATTAGTTTCAAGTATACAGTACATTTGTTAGACATCTATATAGTTAGTAGAATGATCCCCCCCCCATTTACTCCCTCCCTCCCTTCACCTTCCCCTGACCTAGCCAATGTATCAATGCTAATTGCATTCCTTATGCCATGCTTCCTGTCCCCATGACCATCACCAGCTGCTATATTGTACTTCTTTAACCCTTCATCCCATTCTCCCAGTCCCCCAAACCTCCCTCTCCTCTGTCCATCACCAAATTGTTCACAATATTTGTGACTCTGTTTTTGATTAGTTTTTTCTTTTTATTCCTTAAATTCCACATATAAGTGAAACCATATAGTGTTTATCTTTCTCTGTCTGACTTAAATATCTTCTAGGTTCATCACGGCAATATCTTTTTCCATTCCCTTCTTTTTCATATGTAGGTATTTTGTTTTCTTATCCTTTTAGCCACTCTATCCCTTGGTTGGAGCATTTAATTCTTTCCCTTTAAGGTACTTATTAATAGGAATGCAGTTGTTACCAGTCTTCATTCCTGTTTTCGATACATGGTTTTTCCTCTTAAGGAAATTCCTCCAACATTTCCTGTAATTCTGGCTTGGTGGTGATAAATTTCCTTAGTTTATTTTTGTCTGGGAAGCTCTTTATCTGACCTTCAACTCTAAATGATAGCTCTGCTGGATAAAGTATTCTTGGTTGTAGATCCTGGGTCTTCACCCTTTCGAAAATTTTTTGCCAAGCCTTTCTGTCCTGCATAGTCTCTCTTGAGAAGTCAACTGCCAGTCATATGGGTGTTCCTTTACATATAATTATATGTTTTTCTCTTGCTGCTTTTAAACTTTTTTTCTTCGTATTTAACCTTTGGCATTTTAATTATGATGTGTCTTGGTGGGGGCCTCTTTGGATCCCTGATTTTTGGAATTCTCTGAGCTTCCTGGGGTTTTATGTCCATTTCCTTCACTAGGTTAGGGAAGTTTTCCATCATTAGTTCTCCAAACAGCTGTTCAACATCTTGATTTTCTTCACTTACACTAATCAGATGAATATTTGGAGCCTTAATAGTGTCCCATATCCTCCTTAAATCATCTGTATAGTCTTTGGCCTCTTTTTCCTTGCCATTCTGTTTGAGCGTCCTGATTGGCTGTCCTGTCCTCTAGATAGGGCATATGATCCTCTTCTTTATTCACTTTGTTTATTCCTTTGTTTATTCTATGTAATATACTTCTCATCTCAGATAATGTGTTTTCCATTTCAGACTGATTCCCTCTTATAATCTCCATCTCCATTTTTATCTCTTTTTTGGAGTTCTCTACTTTTCCCAAAAGTCCATTGAGCATCTTTATAACCAGTGTTTTGAACTCTGCGTCTGTTAAATTACTTGACTCCATTATATCTGGATCTCTGTTCTGTTCTATCATATAGTTTCTGCTTCTTTGTCTTCCCATTTTGGCTGCCTTTCCGTGTCTGTTTCTATGTACTAAGCAAAGCTTCTAAGTCTCCTGGTCTTATTTGAGCGAATTTGTGACGTAGGTGTCCAGTGGCACAGTCCTGAGAGGGTTTCAGCTGAGGCCAAATTTAGCCCAAGCCTCTACCCTGCCGGGGCCACTTGTCAAGATTCAGCAAGCAATCCCCAGATTCTGAGCTTATAGTTGCCTCAAAAGGCCACACCAGAAACCAAGGCCAGCTGTCTCCAGTGTGAGTCTAGGCACTGCTCAGCAAGGCACATCTGACTCGCTGAGGATACACCTGGATGTTGCTTGGGTGGGGCCCGGGTTGGGGGAGGTGGGGTTTCAAGGAATCCTCTGGGCAGAGCAACCTCTGTTATCCAGTTGATGACATCACAGCTATGGTGGCGCTGTATCTGTGCCCTGGGAGGGGGAGGGCTCAACAGGGAACAATGGGTACTTCTGGCACTTCCACATCAAGTGAGCCTCGCCTCTGGCCCTCACTCCAACTACTCAGTGTACCCCCGTAAGTCCCTGGCCCCCCCAGGACAGCCAGCCCAGTGCTAGTGCTCAGAGTGAGCAGGTCCATTGCTGCAAAAATTCGCTCGCATATGCGGCCCCTTTAAGAGGCATCTGCCTCTGTTGCTACCACAGCCACAGCCTCAGCCTCAGCCTCTATCTCACTCAGCCGCTCACGACCGGGGTGCCCCACGTCCTCACTCCATCCTACCTTCTGTCATTGCAGAGTGCTTTCTTGGACTTCTACCTAGTTGTATGGCTTGTTTATCTAGATCCCAGGCAATATTTCTTTGCTGCTGCTCCTTGTTTCCATCACAACCTTGATTTGGTCACCAGAGGGATGAACAGAGCCCCTATCATCTATGTCATTTTGAAGCACTCCCCCAAATACAGGATGTCTTTTGATATACTCAGGGTTTTTACTTTCTGTCAATAATTTTTGTAGTTTTCTATGTATAAGTGTTGAGCCTCTTTAGATAAAATTATTCCTAATATTTTGTTGAATTGTTTTACATCTCTGTTCATAAGAGATAGTGGTCTACAGTTTTGTTTTCTTGATGTCTTTATATGACTTTGTTTTCAGGGTAATGGTGGCCTCATAGACTTATTGAGATAGTGTTCCTTCCTCTTGTGCTTTAAGGAGGGGTTCGTAAAGGAACAGTATTAATTCTTTCATAAATGGCTAGTAGAATTCAAAATGAAGCCCTCTGTTCTGGACTTTTTATTTGAGGAAGTTTTTGATTGCTGGTTCAACCTATTATAGGTCCGTTCCAATTTTCTATTTCTTCTTAATTTAGTTTTGGTAGTTTGTGTGTCTCTAGGAAGTTCTCCAATTCATCTGTTCTCTCATTTGTTGTTGAATAATTTCATATGATATTCTTATAGTCTTCTGTAAGTTCACATAAGATATATACCATTATTACATATAGCAAATATTCTGTGTAATACTATTATTATATGTACCAAATAACACTGATATTTATAAATAACATAATATATAATTAGTATATAAATATTATTAGGTATAATATTTATATATATTATATATTCATATATTATTGAGTATATAATACGTTTATATAATACATTAAAAATATATAGTAAGGTGTTATAGCAACCACGGTAGGCACACTTACTAATCAAACTCCCTTATGTAACTCCCACAACTCAGAACTTTCCATGAAGGTGATGGAGCAAGGACACAGGAATATCACCTTGAGCGTTAATCAGGCAAAGATGCTGCTTAACTTGGATGCGGTGCAGGAATCTGGTGACTCAGGTAATGGCTAAGATGAAAATAAGGTCACAGAGCCTTCACAGTGGAACAAGATAACCAACAATGTGACAAATAGAGCAGCGGTCCCCATACTTTTTGGCACCAGGGACCGGTGCTTCTCTGAGAATCTAATGCCTGATGATGTGAGGTGGAGCTGAGGCAGTGATGCTAGCGCTGGGGAGCAGAGGCAAATACAGATTGCTTGCCCGCTATTCACTTCTTTCTGTGCAGCCCAGTTCCTAACAGGACACAGACTGGTACCTTGGGGTTAGGGACCCCTGAAATAGAGAATTAAAGTTGAAAGAGATGTGTGCCCTATGGTGAGGCCATAAGAAAATAGTCTACCTGATGAAGAAGGAGTCCTGTTCAGCCCTCCAAGACGTCAATCTTGGTCTTGTCCTACAGGCCCTTCTGTGGTGAGCCTTGTCTCCACTCCAGGGATTGGCAAGTTGATGGCTGAGGCCCCCCTGGTCCTGGACACTGAGGAACAGGCTGTGCTGCATGAGACACACAAGGGCTTGCTGCATGAAATCTCCCCTATCCTCCTTTCTGATGTCGTCTCTGTCTTTGTGAGCAATAATGACACTCAGAACCTCAGCTCCTCAGTCACCTTCATCTTCCAGCATGTAAGTCCTAGTGGGATGAGGCTGTGGGTATAAAAAAAGACTGAGTCCTGGGCATAGCCTTGGGGATCAGGGGATTCCCCCAGGGGAGCATTAGCTCTCCAAGAAATCTTTTACAAGCTAGATTTGGGACAGCATTTCCGAGTACCCAGAACCACCAGTTCACATCTCTGTTCCTACAGTCAGTGACCCCTGAGCCAAGGCAGAAGGTGTTCTGTGTCTTCTGGGAGCACGGCCAGAATAGAAGTGGTTACTGGTCCACCAAAGGCTGCTGGGTGGTGGGCACCGGAGAAACCAGCACCACCTGCCAATGCACCCACCTCAGCAGTTTTGCCGTCCTCATGGCCCACTACGATGTGCAGGTGAGAGCTCTGAGAGGGCTGCATTCAGTGTCCATTGCTGTGTAACAAATTCTCACAGGCGTGGCACCTTAAAAAATAAACACTAATTTGTTGTCTCACGGTTTCTTCGGGTCAGCAATCTGGCATGGTGTAGCTGAATTGTCTGCTCAGGGTCTCACAAGGCTGAAAAGACTGTGCCAACCAGGGCTGCAGTCTCACCTGAGGCTTTGTGTCCTACTCTAAGCTCCCTGGTTGCTACTAGAATTCAGTTCCTTGTGGTTGTAGGACTGATTTCCAATTTTCTTGCTAGCTGGCAGCAGGGGATCTTGCTCAGTTGCTATAGGCTACCCGCATCCTTTCTCGTGTGGTCCTCTATGAGAAGATGTTCCTATCTGGAGGACAGCAGGAGCTTTCTCAACTTCAAAACTCTCTCACACTTTGAATCTTCTTCTCAAGAGCCTAGATCGTTTAAGGCCTCATCAGATTAAGTGTGACCCACCCAGGATAAACTCCCCCTTGAAGTGAGTTGGCATGAGACCGGAATTCCACCTGCAAAATGCTTTTACAGCAGAACCTAGACTGGCATTTGACTGAAAACATGGAAGTAGTGATGTGCACAGAAGCAGTTGGGGATATGGTTGTCAAATTAGAATTCTGTTTGCCACAAGGGCCTTTAGGACCAAAGTACTTAGGGGCTGCCGAAAGGAAGGTTTGGTGATAGCAGCGTTCAGAGGTGCCAGAGGAGCCTGTGCGTACAGGCAAATCCAGAGCCATGTTATCCTCCTCTCCCTGGTCAGGTGAGCTGGTTACTTTCTCTGGTTCACTAAAACCAGAAACTCTCTCAGGTGATATCAATTAATGGGACCTTTATTGAAATTAATGTGGCACCCACATGAAAACAAGCATGAAAAGGATCATAGCCAAATGGTCAGACTTCATAAAATTCTCCAGAAGTTTGAACACTTCAAGGCCATGTTTCCTCCTGCCACATTGCTAGATGACACAACATTCATACTTTTATTTGCATATTGTCTTATATCTAGAGAAGAGTTAAAATATTTGCATTTCATAGTCAAACATAGAGAAGAAACGTTGAAGATTCTCTACCTCACCTTTAACCCTAGACACCTAGTTCCTCTCATTTCAAACAGTGAATGTTGTTAGTTTCTCCTGCACTCTTCTATGGATGTTTTATACATGTAAAAGTAATACATGCATTTGTTTTTTGGTCCTCCTCATTTCCCTGACACGGGGGAGATTTCTTTTCACTGTTGTGCATTTTGTGTTTATGAATGAGCTGTAAGTTATATATGTAGGCCCCTCATAGTGGGCATTTTGTTTCTGACCATTTGAAATAGAAATAATGTTACAGTTGTTTACACACACTTCATTGTTCTTGTGTTTGAATATGCAGCTGGGACATATACTGGGTCAAATTCACAACTGTATGTTGTAGATATTTCTACAGTTCAGCATATAGAGGTCACACCTGTGAACACTCCCACCAACATATGTGAAGGCGTGTGACTCTTTACACCTCACCAAAGGTTATTATCAAATTATTGGATATTTACTCATTTGGGAGGTAAATACAGCATCTAGGAAATCTTGTGTGT
>JAQQSQ010001870.1:0-11800 GCA_028627145.1 Eidolon dupreanum
GTTTGTCAATTTTGTGAACCTTCTCAAAGAACTAGCTCTTTGTTGCATTTACTTTTTCTATTTTTTTTGTTTTCAATTTCATTTATTTCTGCTCTAATTTTAATTATTTCTTTCCTTCTGCTGAATTTAGGTCCTTTTGTTCTTCCTTTTCTCATTTTTTTTTTAAGTTCAAGCCTTAGGTTGTTTATTTGGGCTCATTCTTGTTTTTGGTGATTGGCTTGTAATGATATGAACTTTCTTAGGATCACTTTTGCTGTGTCCTAAAAGTTATGATGTGTTGTACTATCATTACCATTCATTTCTTTGTATCTCTTGGTTTCTCTTTTTATTTCTTCTCTGACCTAGTTATTCCTCAGTAGCATGGTGTTTAATCTCCATGTATTTGTGGTTCTTCCTGATTTCTTTCTGCAGTTGATCTCTAGTTTCAAACATTATGATCAGAGAATATGGTTGGTATGATTTCAACCATCTTATATTTGTTGAGGCTATTTCTGTGTCCCAGTATGTGGTCGACCCTTGAAAATGTTCCATGTGCACTAGAGAAGAATGTAAAGCCACTATTTGGGAATGGAAGGCTCTGTAAAATGTCAATTATATCCAGTTGGTCTAATGTGTCATTTAGGGATATTATTTCCTTATTGATTTTCCGTTTGGATCATCTGTCAAAATCCGACAGTGGGGTATTTACGTCTCCTACTAAGATGGTGTTTTGGTCTGTTTCTCCCTTTCGTTCTGTTAGTAGTTGCTTTATATATTTCAGGGCTCCCTGATTGGGAGCATAAATATTAATGTGTTATGTCTTCTTGGTGTATGATTCCCTTTAGCATTATGAAGTGTCCCTCAATATCTTTCTTTACCTTTTTTTTTGAAATCTATTTCATTCAATATTAGTACTGCTACTCCTGCTTTTCTCTGAATGACATTTGCTTAAAATATCATTTTTCACCCTTTCAGTTTCAGTCTATATTTGTCCCTGGAGCAACTCTGTCCCTTTTTATTGGTGAGTTCGGTCCATTTACATTTAGGATGATTATTGAAATATGAGATCTTCTTATAGCCATTTTATCTTTTGCTTTCTGGTAGCTCGGTGTTTCCATTGCATCCTTGTTCTTGTGTTTCTGTTTTCTTTATTTTGTTTGGGTTTTGTGGGTTTTGCCTCTGGTTCTTCTTGTTTTATATTATATACTTCAGTTCTGAATCTTTGGTGTGTGGTTACCATTATGAATATGTAAAGGATAGTTATATATATACTGTTGTCCATTTTCTTCTGCATGTGCCTTATCCCCATTCCCCTTTGTGAATTTGGATCCTTGAATCATCCCCTTTTCAGCCATTGTTACCTGTTTCTCCATACGTCTGATGAATGTTCATTACTATCTTGCTATAGCAATTCTCTTTTTATTATTTAAGCTTATAATACCCTGTTCTGAGTCAGGGTTACACTCCTCTGCTTCTATTTGTCTGATAATCATCTTACTCCTAATTATGTATTTTTTTTTTGGTCAATTTGTTTTAGGCGAGCTGACCTCTTTCCATATTTCCTATAGTGCAGGCCTTGTAGTAGAGAATTCTCTCAATTTTTGTATGTCTGGAACGGACTTAATTTCTTCTTCATGTCTAAAGGAGAGTTTAGCTGGATACATTATTCTCGGCTGGTAGTTCCTTTCACTTAATATTTTGAATGTTTCATTACACTCTTTTCTGGCTTGCAAGGTATGTGCTGAGAAGTCCGAAGATAATCTAATGGGTTTTCCTTTATAAGTCACCATTTTCTTTTCCCTGGCTGCCCTGTGAATTCTGTCTTTGTCATTGATTTTTGATAATTTTAATACAACGTGTCTTGGTGAAGGCCTTTTTGGGTGGGATAATTAGGTGTTCCGTTGACTTCTTGAATTCCAAGCTCCAGCTCATTCCTTAGATTTGGGAAATTCTCATCCACTATTTGTCTGAAAATGCTTTCTAGTCCCTGCTCCTTTTCCTCGCCTTTGGTAATGCCCATTATTCTTATGTTTCCTCTCCTGATGGTATCAGCTAGTTCTTGTATTTCTCCTTTATTATTTTTCATTCTTTGGTTTCTCTCTTCTTCCTTCTGATTTATTTTTAGATTTCTGTCTTTTATATCACTGATTCTTTCCTCCATTTGATCGAGTCTATTTCCTAAACTTGCTATTTCATTTTTCAACTCTTGCAGTGTGTTTTTTTCTCTCCAAAAGTTCTATTTGGTTCTTTTTGAAGGTTTCAGTCTCCTTGCTCTGTTCATCTAGTTGTTTTTTCAATTCTTGAAATTGTCGATATGACTCGTTTCAGAACTCACTGAGTTTTTTCAGAAGTACCATCCTGAATTCTCTGTCATTTAAGTTGCATATTTCTATGTCTGCAAGTTTACTTTCTAGAGATTTTTCTCTTTGCTTCTGAGATGGCTTGTCACCTTGGTTGTTCATGATTTTTAATGGACTATTTATCTGCCTGGGCATTAATGTATATGTATTCTGCTTTTTTTCCAGAAAGAAGATTTATTATATAAAGGTCTCTCTTTAGCCTGCTGCAAAGAAGGCACTTTTCTTTTGGTTTCCAGTAGGTGGCATCTAAGCCTCTTGGATCTCTGCTTTATATAAAGCCTTAATAAGGCCTTTTTATTTTCCTATATATGTTTAGTCATGCTCGTTACCCTTAGTCTCAGTCCTTGTCCGTGTTATCAACAGGTTTGGTAGCATTTGCTCAGATTCCCCTGGGTCTCTGTGGTGTTTGGTCTCAGAGCATATGGGGTGAGGGGCCTTCTGTGTTGGAGTTTGGGGGCTGTGGCTCAGCCTCAGTTTTGCAACTGCAGCCAGTAAAAATTAACTGCTGTTTCTCTGCCATACTGCTTCTCTACTTTCTGCCCTGATAACTAGGTACTGCCTCCAGCTACATGGAACTCACAACTCTCCCAGGGAATTTATCGCACCTTCTTCCTTCCCCCTCCTTTTACAGGGAGCTCTGGCAGATGCAAGAGGCAGCTTTTTATTTCTCCCAGTCCACCGCCCGACACAGGATTTGACCTATGGTAGCTCTTATGAGTAAATCCCATACTCAGATGTGCTGGTGTGCAGTTTGGGTGTTTTTTGTTGAGGTTTAGATGTTCAGCTTATTGTTTCAAGGGAAGAGATCTGAGGATGTCTCTCACTCTGCCATGTTTCCTGAACCATTTTCATAAATTTTTAATAAGAATGTTGCTTTGTCTATAAACTATGGTTTAGCTTTAGTTTTGGTTCATGAGTTTTTTAGGAGAGGTGTTTTTTTTCTACTTGTCCAAGATATTTCTCTTAAATTTTTGTTATATTTATAGTTAGAATAATCTTTATACTTCTTTTTACTGTTTAGCAGAAAATCTTAGGGCGTGTCCTTGTGGAATAGTAACTCAACAAGTAAGAATGAAAACTGTCTTTCCTACCTCATCCCTTTTAGGGTAGACAACATTTTTGTGCACATTTTTAAGGTTTGACACTTTAGCATAGACAATCCAGCCCTGCGGTAAAAGAAAGAAACATGATTAAAGTTTAATTTGAGGAGGAGTTTGAGAGTATGCGGTGGTGGATTGAAAAATAAGATCCCCAGCCCTTAGTGTGATCTCTAAGCCTGGGAATAGAGACTGATTTTAGGAAGAAAGGATGATGAAACATCCTTTTGAAAAACTCTCTGGAGAGAGGACCTTAGAAAAAAGTGGCTGTGGATGGCATGCAGGTCCAGATACCAAGAGCTGCAATACTAGTATCCAAGTAAAGAGAGTGAACTTCACATGGAAAAATGATTTTTTTTATAATGCTGCTCCCTTTTGAAGGGCATGACTTTGGGATACAGGGACCAGTAGTGCAGGAAGAACAGAGGAAGACCCAGGCTGACAAAAGTGTCTGTGAATTAGGTGACAACTATGGCAAAGGCAACAGCAGACTTTAAGAAAGTAGGATTCTCTTCTGCTTGAAAATAAAAGACTTCTAATTTTTCTTTCTAAATTGTCTTAAAAAAATCTTCTTGGATGATTGCCAAGGGCCCATGATAAATAAGAGGAAGGCCCATGAATAGAGTCCATGACTTCCTGTCAGTCTGAAATGTAGGGACTCTAACCCACATTCTAATTAATTTTAGAAATAAATAAAATGTGGTATTACTTGCATCCCTTTTGGGTGGAGCTGTTTATACATATGATATTACTTTAAAATCTTATTATGTGGTGGTCAAAGCATAGGCCTTGCATAATTTTCATATTTGCAACTTACCTTGTGTTCTTTATAAAATTTTGTAAAGGATAGAGAAGAAATGAATCTTTTACAATGTGACTTTTAATACCTATAAATATTATTTGTGTTGATAATACATCTAATATTGTACATTTAGGTTGTTTTTAACATTTTATTTTTATAATTATTATTGAGATAAACAGAACATTCTTAATTATATATCTTGGATAAATACTAGAAGTGGAGTTACTGAGTCAAAGTTTATATTTATTTTAAAACCTTCGTTACATATTCCCAAATTGCCTTCCAAAAAATTGCATCAATTAACTATCTCAAAAGCAGCTGTTGAGAATGTCTGTTTCCTGCACCTTTACCAACATTAGGTACTGTCATTTCTTAAATGCCATTAAAAAAGAAGGGGAAAAATGGTATAGATGATAAGAGGCTCTGTTCATCCCTCTGGCAACCAAATCAAAGTTGTGATAGAAATAAGGATCAAATAGCAAAAAAAAAAAATCACCTGGGATCTAGAGGAACAAGTCAGACAACTAGGGAGAAATCTAAGAAATCACTCTGAAAAAGCAGAAAGTAGGACAGGGAGAGGACACAGGTCTGTCCAGTGCTGAGTGGCTGAGTGAGATGAAGGATGCAGCAGTGGCAGCTGCAGACACCTCTTAAAGGGGCCGTGTCCACGAGCGCACTTTCACGGTGACAGACCTGTTTGCTCTGAGCACCAGCACCAGTTCGGCTGCTCAAGGGGCACCAGGAACTTACAAGGGGACACTGAGTTATCAGAGTGAGGGCCAAGGTGAGACACACTCTGTGCAGAAGTGCTAGCAGTATCCATTGTTCCTCTGCTGAGCCCTCCCCACTCCCAGGCATGGACTCAGCACCGCCATAGCTGTGATGTCATCAAACTTTATAACAGAGGTTGCTCTGCCCAGAGGATTCCCTGAAACCCTACCTCCCTCAACTCACAGCCCCACCCAAGCCACATCCAGGTGTATCCTTGGTGAGTCAGGTGCTCTTTGCTGAGCAGTACCTAAAGTCACACTGGAGGCAGCTGGCCTTAGTTTCTGGTGTGGCCTTTTGAGGCTACCATAAGCACATAATCTGTGGATTGCTTGCTGAATCTTAATAGGTGGCTCCAGAGGGACACAGGCTTGGGCTGAATTTGGACTGCAGCTGAACCCCTCTCAGGGCTATGCTACTGGATATCTACTACACAAATCCACACTGATAAGACAGGAGACTTAGGAGCTTTGCTTAGCATGTAGAAGTAGACACAGAAAGGCAGCCAAAATGGGAAGACAAAGAAGTAGAAATCATATGAGAGAACAGAACAGAGATCCTGAAATAATGGAGTCAAGCAATCTAACAGATGCAGAGTTCAAAATACTGGTTCTAAAGATGCTCAATGAACTTAGGGGAAGGGTAGAGGAATTTAGTGAGAAGTTCAAAAGATAAAAAAAAATGGAAATGGAAACGATAAAAGCAAACCAGTTAGAAATGAAGAACACATTATCTGAGATGAGAAAAATATTAAATGGAATAAACAAAGTAAATAAAGAAGAGGATCAAATGACCTATCTAGAGGATGGGAAAGCCAAGGACACACAATCAGAATGGCAAGAAAAAAGAAGCCAAGACTATAATAATTAAGGAGACTATGGGACACTATTAAGGGTAAAAATATTCATGTCGTAGAGGTACCTGAAGGAAAACAAGATGTCAAAGAGCTCTTTGAAGAAATAATGATGGAAAACTTCCCTAACCTGGTGAAGAAGATAAACATAAAACCCCAGGAAGCTCAGAGAGTCCCCAAAAAGATGAACTCAAAGAGGCCCACACCAAGACACATCATAATTAAAATGCCAAAAGCTAAATACAAAGAGAAAATCTTAAAAGCAGCAAGACAAAAGCAGATAGTTACCTACAAGGAAGCACCCATAAGACTGGTAGCTGATTTCTCAAAAGAAACTAAGTAGGACAGAAGGGCTTGGCACAAAATATTAGATATGATGAAACCCAGAGTCTACAACCAAGAATACTTTATCCAGCAAAGCTCTCATTTAGAGTTGAAGGACAGATAAAGAGCTTCCCAGACAAAAATAAGCTAAAGGAATTTATCATCACCAAGCCAGTATTATGGGAAATGTTGGAGGGACTTCTTTAAGAAGAAAAAATCATGTATCAAAAATAGGAATAAAGAATGGTAATAAGTACATTACTATCAACAAGTGCCTCAAATGGGAAAGAATTAAATACTCCAAATAAAAGACAGAGTGGCTGAATGGATAAGAAAGCAAGACCCCTATATATGCTGCCTACAAGAGACTCACTTCATATTAAAAGACACACAGACTAAAAGGAGATGGAAAAAGATATTGCCTTGATGGACCTAGAGGGCATTGCGCTGAATGAAATAAGTCAGATAGATAGAGAAAGACAAATATTGCATGATTTCATGTACATGTGGAATCTAAAGAACAAAATCGACAACAATAACAAAAATAGAAATAAGCTTATAGATACAGAGAATATTTAGAGGGATAATAGATGGGAGTGGGGTTGGGGAGAAAAGAGGGCAAAGGGATTAAGAAGTACAAATTGATAGTTGCATAATAGACATGGAGGTGTAGAGTGTAGCATGGGGAAGATGGTTAATTATGTTGCAATAAATATGTAAGAGAGAAGAGAAGTACTAAATTTAGTGGGATGATCACTTTGCGAGTTATGTGGATCTCTAATCACTATGCCATATAGCTGAAACTGGTATATTATTGTATGCCAACTGTAACTGAAAAAAAAAATCATTGAATTGTGCAGTGTAAATACAAGCAACTAATTGTCTATCATATTTCAATAAAGATGAAAAATTCAAAAAAAAAAAAAAAAGGAAATAGCATGTCACCCTCACCTTAATTCACCCTCGGCTCTCACCTGGATGACTCTCTCACTCTCTCCATTCAAAGTAATTCTTCCGGAGTGATTCTTCTAACATGATGATATTGCCCCCTTGCTAAAACCCTTTAATAGTTTCTATAGCCCACTGAATGAACCCTAAACATCCTATAGCTCATAGGGTTCTTCTTGTACTGGTTTCACTTACATCCCTTCTGGGTCTTCTCAATCTTCTTATCATCTACCTCTATGTCCCAGACATGATGAACTCACTTCTATTTTTAGGAGTCATTCACATTCTCTCTCATTCTCAGTCTCTGTCTTTTCCCCTCATTCTGCAACTACCTCAGGTTGAAACAGTCTTTCCCGTCTTAGTGTAACTAACCGCCTCCTATTTCCTTGAGGGCGGAGGTAGCCCTTGAGCTATTTCAGGTCTGTAGTGCTCAGACTGATGTTTGCCATTAGGCAACACCGACCCCTAGAGGACCTGTGTGTGCTCTGGGCCAACCAGGTGGCTAACTCCAGGAATGCTTTGGGGATTTTAACTCTTGATGGAATATTTAGAGATCCTGATGCAAACCATGTCCCAGTTATCTCTTTAAATATTGCCTCTGCCCCACTCTCTCCTTTCTCTTCTTCTGAAACTTCAAAAAAAAAAAAAAAAACCTGTTAGATCTTTTTACTGGATCCGTGGAGTCTCTTATTCTTCCTTTCGTATTTTTCTACTCTGTTTCTTTGTGCTGTACTCCAATAGTTTCTTCTCTTCCATCTTCCAGTTTGCCAATTCTCCCTTCAGCCATGTATAATTTACTGTTAAACCCTTCTACTGAGATATTAAAAATGCTTATTGCATTTTTAATTATAGAATTTTTATTTGGTTCTCTTCAATTCTCCCCTGCTACTTTTAAAATATAATTTCCAGATCTCTGCTAAAACTTTTAAGCCTGTGTTTATTAATTTTCTTTTTTACTTATGATATCTAGTATCTTTCACTATGTGTTGATTGTTCTATTTGAAAAGTTTTTTAGTAATAATTTGAGGTCTAGGATGAGGACATGCTCATTCTGAGAGTATTTTCATGGATTTCTTTTGGGTGCCTAGTCCAGGACTCCATCTATGTTCAAGTCTTGAGTTTTCCTCAACTACCTATGTGTGGTAAAACTAGGCTGCAGGTCACTGTGAGATATTCTTCTGTTCACCTTATTCTGAGGCTGTGGCCCTCTGAGGTCCCACATTAAAGAAGGGATGTTTTAACATAGTATATATTTTGGTAGGTTGTGGATTTTGACTTTTGTCTTCTGAGCCTAGGAATCTGCTGGACTGTTTTCAACTGTTTCTTTTGGATCAACAAATGTTAGGACAAAGGTACTTGAGTGCTAGGCTTACTTCTCTGGGTTCTTATTTTCTAGATTTGAACCCAGAGATTCCTCACTATCTCGTTCATTCTTTGATGCTTTAGAAAAAAATTTATCCAACTTTCTTAATTGTCCTCACTGGGTGGATTAGTCCTAATTACCTTGCCTTCAATATCTGAAGTGAGAATTCTTATTTCCTGTTTTGCGTGGACCTAGGAATGCCAAAGGACGGGACTTGAATTTAGCTCTGGGTTGTGGTTCAGATATGAAAAGGTCTCTCTAGACAATATATGTGAACTCCCAGACTGAAAGAGAGAAACCAAAGCAGGAGAGACCAGAGCCCCTTTTCAGCTTCTTGGCTGAATGGTAGGGGAATGTGCATGATTTCCTGTCTGGCTATCTTTTAGCAGTTCTCTTGGCCTGAGGCAGGCTATATCCCTTTCCTCTATGACTTGGCTGTCACATACCCCTGACAGAGTTAGGACATGACAATCTATGACTCCCAGAGTGCACTTCTTCTAGGATTCTCAGCTCACTAGCCCTGCACTCAGCACTTTATTTGTAGGAACCACATCTCCCAGCATGTAGTGTGCTTCTGCCAGTCTCTCAGTCCCAATTTTACTTTTCCTCTAATTGTGTTCTGACAATCTCTGAATAATAAGGTTGGAAAGGGGAGGGGAAGGATGAGAAGCACTCTAGCTGCCCATTCTTCTGGTTGGTACAGACCTTGAGTTTCTCATGTAGGGTAAGGCAGATCAAGGGAGAATTTCTTGTGGCAGGCTTGTTCTATTTCTGGCATCATGTCATGGGTGGTATTGCAGGCTAAATAAGGTTCCCCACCTCCACCAGGTGTCCATGTCCTAATCCCTGGGACTTGTGAATATGTTGCCTTACATGGCCAAAGAGACTTGTGTTGTGATTAAGTTAATGATTGTTTAGGTGGCCCCAATGCAATCATAAGAGTCCTTGTAAGAGAAAGGCAGAAGGGTCAGAGTTAGAGAAATACATGTGATTACAGAAACAAGAGTTAGAGTGAATCAAGAAAAGGGACGTGAGACAAGGAATGTAGGCAGCCTCTAGAAGCTGAAAAAGGCACAGAAGCTCTTCTAAAGCCTCTAGATGAAATGCAACCCTACAAATGCCTTGATTTTAGAATTTCTGACTTTCAGAACTATAAGATAATAAACCTATATTGTTTTAAATGATAAAGTTTGTGGTAATTTGTTACAGCAGCAATAGAAAATGAATATAGGTAGACTATCAATATGTCATCTAGTTCTACTATATAGAACTATATTATTCTAGGTATGTTCTGGATAGCATATATCGTGATATTTTATATATCATCAGTTCTAAGTATTGTATTTAGTGAAAACTGTTTCTGATGCTGGTGAAAGTTCAATGCTACACTCAATAAAAATTGTCATAACTTTTGATGAAGGTTGAATTTTTATCTTTTTCTACACTATGCTGCTGTTTCTTCCTTTCATGTGTCCTTTTTAAATTAACGTAGGCATCCCATTGTAATGTTGAAATTGCCCTGTCTTTTGCAGGGTCTGTAGTATCTTCTCTCTGAGCAAGAAAGAGTCACTCCCTCTTCCTGGTGATAGAGCAAGTTATTTATTCCTAACCAATGTCTATTGTACATTTTCTGTGCAAAGTTCAGTGTTAATCACCAACCCAAATTTTTAGTGTCCTTTTGTGGAAATAAACTAAGATAGAATAAAAACACACACACAAAAATCTTAAAATGTTATAAATATTCCATCTAAGAAGAAGTCTTCATTGTTTTAGATTATGGTCTAGGTATTGAAAACATGTTGTGAAATGGTACTGGGAAAATACAGCACTATGTATGTGGCTGGCATAAGACAAGCATCCTCACTTGCTCTGTCATGACTTATTCAGCTCTGAGCAAGTCGCTTAATCTCCCTGTGCTCCAGCTGCTCTTGTAGGAAAGAGTGATTGAGTATTTTAAAATTCATTTTACATTTTACCTATTTACATAAATTTGAAGCTATAAAAATAAAGAAGGCACAGTCCTTGCTCTTCAGTTCATCAGGGGAGACAAAAACAGCTCAGCAAACAATTACAATGCAGCATGATAATTGCTGTGGAATGAGGATGGAATGAGCAAGCAATGGAACCAGGAAAAAATGGTAGAAGTATTCAGTAATTAATTCAAACTGCTATATGCAAGCACTGGGTCAGATCCTGAGAATAGTAAAAAGTTGTGAAAAGAAATGTGTTGGAAACCCTAAGCCACAGACACTTCCTCTGTGTCTAAGTGAGGACTTCCTTGCTTCTGCTCCTGCACTGTCAAATTGCTTGTTTTGAAATGATGATACCTACGCAGGCTAGACACACCTCCATGTGTGGGGCAGCCACAACCATGAGCTTAAGAAAGACCCAACAACTTTACATTCCAAGGCCTTAAAATCCTCTGTTCAAAAATTGTGCCTCTTTCAAACTCTATCAAGCCTCAATGCTGGGGTTGGGTGACTATATAATATGTCACCCAGGACAGACATGGCATATGTGTCTCAGTTTCAAACAGTGCCCACCTTTTCATGCTTTTGCTTTGATTTCTCCCTTCTTATCCTAAGTAGGCAGGTTCAGTTTCATAGTCACAAAGTCAGGTACTTCCAGATCTATCTTGGTTTTCTTGAACTTAGCTTAGTTCTCAAAAACTCTTTTCTTGAGCTATGGTTAAAAAAAAAAAAAAAAAAAAAAAAAAAGCTAATCTTGCCAAACCCAGGTAATTTAATTTCATCCCTCCTCTAGCTCCTGGTTAAAGTGAGTGGCTCTCCATGTCCATGGAATCCAGCCCCAACTCCCTCACATGGTATATTACAGCCCTTGCCCAACTGTCCCACTTTATCTCTAGTTCCATCCCCTTCAAATTCTATTTCAACTATACTTTAGCTTATTAAAAACAAAACAAAACAAAACAAAAAACCTAAAATGTATCTCATTCTCTTTGGACATAATGTTTTCTCTGTCTGGAAAACTGTTTCTACCAAACCTCCTGCACATTAACTCACACCAAAACTCCTCTTTGCCTTATTAATTCCATCTTATTACTCATATTCCATCCTCCAGGAAGACTTCCCTGACTTTTAGGTGTTATGATCCCAGAGAACTCAGTGTTTCTGTGATATGCTCCTTTTCATAATGTATTGTAATTGTTTCTTTCCTTTTTTGCAAGCTGCCTTTGACCAGGAATTTGCCCAGGTGTCTGGCACTTAGAAGGAAGTGAGTAAATATGTATAGAATAAATAAATGGACAACCTCAAAAACAATAATGAGCCCAAATAAACAACCTAA
>JAQQSQ010001871.1:0-11799 GCA_028627145.1 Eidolon dupreanum
TCTGTTTACCTTTGCAAGCTGGGGATAACCGTGTAGCTGTATAGCTCTCCAGGTGGTGGTGAAATGATGCATATATGGCACCAAGATTAGTGCTTCCCTGCCACGCGGTCAATGTTCATTCAATACATGGCAGCTACTGTTTCCAGCTTTTTCTGATTTCTGATTGTCAAGAATTCTTCCTTTTGCTTGATGTAATCCTTGATCCCAGACTGTCAGGCGAAGTCAAGTCTCTGGGCCATCTTTCCCCATCTGAGGTCAGATGAGCTCTGACGCTGCCTTCTCCGATGACCCCTGAGTCTACAGAGGCACCTGTCTGTTCTTTGTCCCAATAAGGCAGGCGTTAGGGGTCAAAGAGCTGATGTCTCCCATGTAACTGGGGTCTGTGCCTATGTCCCCTCACCTCCCTCATTCTCTGACATGCTTTGTGTTGATGTGAAGGTTACCTGTGGATTCTGTATTTGTATATGTATAGGTATGTACCAGTCAGCATTCTACAGAGAAACAGAACTGAAAGGTTGTAGAATATATAGAAAGATTTATTATAAGGTACTGGCTCATGCAATTATGGAGGCTGGCATGTCTCAAGACATGCAGTTAGCAAGCGGAAGACCCAAGAGAGTCGGTGGTGTAGTTTCAGGAGTCCAAAGGCCAGAAACTTGACCGAAAGACCATCAAACCAAGGAGAATTGATGTATTTCCAGTCTGAAGGCCAGTAGGATCAAGACCCAAGAGGAGTCATGTTTCAGTTCAAATCCAAGGCAGAAAAACTGATGTCTCAGTTTGAAGGTCATTAGTCAGAAAGAATTCTCTCTTACTCAGGGGAGGGTTCACCTTCTTCTTTTATTCAGGCCTTCAACTGATCAAACGAGGCCCACCTACATTAGGGAGGGCAGTCTGCTTTACTCATTTCACCAACACTGATGTTAATCTCACCCAAAATTCCCTCATAGAAACACCCAGAATAATGTTTGATAAAAATCTGGGCACTCCATGGCCCAGTGAAGTTGACATGTAAAATTAACCATCACACTGTGTGTATTTGTCTTTATTGCCACTTTTGGGGAGCAAAGTCACATCCTTGAATCTCAAAATAGGGGCAGGAAGTCAGTGTTTTGTTCTTTATTTTCATTTTAAAAATCATTTTATATGCTTCTAAAATTTATTTAAGAAAAATCTTTTCAGCATTTAGAACCACTATTTCAAATAGCACGAGAATAATTATAGCCACCGTTTGTTCAGAACTTACTATATCCCAGATTATTGCAAGTTATTTGCGCATATTAAATTACTTAATCCTGAGAAGTTGATGAGCTATTACCCCATTTTATAGATGAGAAAACTGAGCCACAGAGAGGTGGGAATTGTGTCAGCGTTTCACTATATGAAATGAGATAATATATGTTAAGCGCACACATGCACACATACACAAGCTATAGAATGCAACTGCAAAAAAAGTTGATTAAGAATGAATAATCCCAGATTATCAAAGCTCTGAAATCTATTTATACACACTTTGTTCAACAGAGTAAAGTTCGTGTGAAGTACTCTGTCGTGATTTCCGTTCTACAAATGAAGAAACCGAGGCTCTAGGATGCTCTTATTTGCTTAGCAGGTCATAGTAGCAGCAGGGAGATTGGATTTGTAACCTCCTCTAGGGTTTCTTCCTTATATCTCAATGTCTGTGAACGTCAGAGGGTGACGTACCATCACCCTCTGCATGGCAGCGTTCTGGACAGGAACCCAAACCGTGCATGCCCAGTTACTGGAAAGAGGGCCAAGCAATGGTCACAGGGAAGGATAGGTGGGCGGATGTGGTGGTGGAAGCTTTTAATCCTATTATCTCTGTTGTCTCAATCACACAGCAAGCCGATCCTTAGCAGAGGAAGGATGGGGAAGGCCGTGTTGGAGGTTTGGGGAGAGAGAAGATGATATGAAATAACAATATAGACAGTAGAGAAGTAAACAGATAAGGAAAACACTCTGATCACTAGGCAGCCCTCAGAGCCCACTCGAGGTCAGTGGTGTGGGATTTAAAATAAGACCAATCAGTGCAGTCACCAGCTGCATTCATCTGTGCAAATGCAGAAATGGAGCTACAGGGTCGTTGAGTTTAACCAGCGTTTGAGTGTCTCAGACAAGTATGATGCAGCAACGGAGGGGCAAGAGGGTTGAGGTTACAGGAAAGGGTGTGATTATCTTAATGGATCATAGAATTTAATCTGAGTAAAGGGGAGAGAGTACATGAGGTGGGTGAGGGTTGGTAAAACGGTACTTGGATGAATGGATTCTAAGTCTCAGGAGGGTAGAAAATCACGTGGCATTAGGAGTGAGCTGGGGAAGGTAGGAGGTGATGGTTGGGTTTGGGATTCTTGAAGATGGGACCCAGGACGAGTTGCAGATGTTAGCAACCTAGGCTACGACCATGGGAGTGAGGTGAAGGGCAGAATTATTTCAGGGAAAAAGTCAAGCACTGAGTAGTTTGAGAATTGAAAGGATCACCTTAGTGGCTACTGGAGCCACCAGAAATGATGGGTAAGTGTTGAAGAAGACAGGAGAATGGGGCAGGACAGTGTTGGCATAACTGCAACAAGGACAGGAAGTGGATGGAATATTCTAATGGCTAAAATGAATGACCTTCAGCCAGGCACAGCATTTATTAGTGGTGGAGTCAGGTTCTATAACTACTCAGTCTGGTTCCAGAACCTACACTCCTTGCTCCTTTGTAAGTTACTGACAAATATGTTATTTTTCTGCATAAGAAAGTCTAAATGAATTTGTTTAGTTATAAGTAGACATTAAATAATGAATAAAATCACATCAATATTTAATTTTTCTTTACATGAAATTTACATATTTAAAGTTAACATGAGTTTGTAAAATATACCATGATCATCACGATTTGTTTTTCAAATGTAACGTTAAAAATACATTTTCTATTCACCAAAGGGAATGTAAATTATAATGAATATCATTCAGTTCGTTGAGTTTGGTCCATGTGGCGGGCACTGTGCTAAGTACACCCATGCTCACTTAATAACACTTGGTACTATTTCATCCACATTTTATAGATAAAGATACTGGGGCTGAAAGAAATTAAGTGACTTACCCGAGGTAGCATAGTTCGGTGGACCGCCTCACTTGAGACTCAAACCCGATCTGTGCAGCCTTTGACCTCCTTTGCAATGTAGTCCAGGTCTTTACTGAGCACGTGCTGTGTGATGGTACGACCCAGACAGTGAGGATACAGCAGTGACGATGACAGCGTCCTTTATATCTGATGACGAGAGAATATCGACGACGTCTATAACGTGTTCATTATAGTCCTTGGTTCTATAAAGGAGAGTGTAAGGTGCTTTATATAACAAGGGGACATGACCTAGTCTTGGGGAAGGTCTATCAGGGAAGTAATTTTTAAGCCAGGCTTAAAGAGGGATGTAAGTTATCCAAGTAACAAGCGGGGGGAGAAATTTCAGGTAAAGAAACAACATATGCCAAGGCCCCAAAGTGTCCTGTAGAAACATAGGCATTGTTACTCTTATTATTTAACTTCTGATAAAGCCACAGATTTACCAGATAATCTAGGCATCCGTCGATCTAGTACTTATTCTTTCCAGAACTGGTACTGATTGTGACGACAGTGGCACATAATCATCACCCCATCTTATCATTAAGGTAAACTGAGTCATGGACTGTTTCAACCAAGTGCTCAGCTGGAGGAGTCACTTTTAGCATTTTTCTCTTTACTTTTTCTCCTGTATATCTTACAAACTACCCCTTTCCAGAAGCATTTTTTAAATGAACCTCTATTCTCTATTTCATTGCACCCCGTTGCAAGTGCATTTACCTAGATAAAAAAAAGGAACGTTTGCTCAAAAGCTCCCACATTACACGTGGACACGTTACCCTCTGTCAGGACCCTGGTTTGTGGGTAGCTGGAGGGAACTTTAGAAACCGTTTCTACCAGAAATTTTGCCTAGTGCGGGCCAGAGACAGGCTTAAAAGGATGTGCTTTCAGTTAATGATGGACAAATTATTTTCATTTGTCAAGTGTTCTCTTTAGCTACAAGTGGAGGAATGTGTAAGTTCAGCAGAAGCTCCTAGATTCTGCAAGTTCACATGAAGTACCTTAGTGATCACTGCCTTCAGCCAAGACATTCTCTCCCTCTGCACTGAGTGGTGCACGCACACCCCGCATACATACTTATGTAGTCTCTCTCACCCTCTGCCCCACCTATTTTAAGTCTGTCTATCTGTTTGTCTATCTACCTGTCTATCTATCTATCATCATCTATCTATCTGGTATCTCTTCCCCCTCCCACACCTCCCAGAGTAAGCTCTCCGCAGGAAGCCCATCACCAGGCACACTGTCCAAAAGCTCCCAACCTCCATTTCCAGGTGCCACGGTAAGGTGGAGAGCTGCAACTAATCAAAAACATCACTTAAGGGACTCGTCCAGAGCAGGACTTGTCCCTTTCTGCCCTGGGAGAGCCAGTCTGAAGGGCTCATCCAGTCAGGCTGCCATCAACTCAGGTGGGTCTGAGTTACATAGTGGAAGGCATGCCCAGGTAACCAGTCAGGTCAAGTCAAGGCCTAACGCCAACACTGAAGGAATAAACTCAGTGGCAGCTGGTTTGTCTTGGTGAAGAAGAGCAAGAAGGAGTTGAGGAGAGAAGCCGAAGGCTTGGGAATCACCAGTATTTTGGAAAGACTGACTCCACTGTGGGTATGATGTGACATGGGAGAGAAAAGAAAAGGCAAAGAAGATGTTACCGAGCATGCGTGATGCGCAAGTGTGGCTTCCTGCCTGCTGTGTTTCATTACTTTGGGGTTCCCCTGTGTCACAGATTATGCTCCTGCTTGAGGCAAGGGATCCCAGCTGGTTCCTGTGCTGTCCTGTGGCGCCCCTGAATCTGGGCCATCTGTAGCTGCCCACATGGGAAGACAATCATTAGGGTCTTGATTTGTCAGAATGAAGATATTAACCAACAAGCAAAACTTTATCCTGACTTCTGATTTGGCTAATTTTCCTAAACTAAGAAAATGTGACTGGGTCGCCCAATGTAGGACAGAGATTATTGGATAATCCAAGTTAAAGTCAAGAGATTGAGGTGTTCTTCCAGTTGTGGGGTTCAACCTCTTGCCCCCCATCTGGCCCGACACTGTCATTGAGCTCCTTGATGGGCGCTCTTCTCACAAAACTACATTGGGCACAGCCTGCGCAGTGATGCCACCCACTCCGGATGGGACAGCACCTTCGCCCTCACGAGCAGAGAAGAGCTCAGGTGACACTCACCCTCCTCCCCTGAACGCCGCATGGAGTGGCCGTCTCCTAGGTTGGCCCCAGTCGCTCGTCTGACCCAGGACATGTGGACAAGTTCTTCCGGGATCGATGTTTCCTAAAGAGCAGGGGAGGTGTCTCCCCCGAGGTCTCAGCCGGGAAAGCCGTGAGCTGCAGCTGCGGGAGAGACTGCGTCCCCACCGTGCGCCGGGGAGAGCCCGCGTCCCCACCCTGCGCCGGGGAGAGCCCGCGTCCCCACCCTGCGCCGGGGAGAGCCCGCGTCCCCACCGTGCGCCGGGGAGAGCCCGCGTCCCCACCACGCGCAGCAGCCGCTTTGGCAGAAGGGAGCCTGTAGAATGAGGAACGGAGCAAAGAGAGGACAATGATGAGGTCCTAGACACCATTTCCAGGCATCCCCGAGGCAACTCCCTCTGAAGTCTGGAAACGTGACTCAATGTCGGGCCTCTCTCTGGGTGAGGCCAGTTCGGTGTTCGCACTTGGACTTGCACACAGAGGGGCCCCTCCTCTTTCGGCCGGTCTCAGGTAACTCAGCTCCAAAGTGTCTTTGAGCTTCTTAGGTCCAGCGCTTCGTCGCTTGCCCCTGCCTTTTCCTAGATGGCTCCTCCGCCGGTGGGCACCGGGCTCCCCGCCATCGTTCCGGGCATCACCAGCGCCCAGGACGCGTGGTCTGCCGCTGCCGCTGCCCCTTAGCTCGCCCCTGTAGCGCCATTTCTCCTCGCTTTTACTCATTCTCTTCCATTTGTCCGGACATATGTGTATTTCTTCAGAAAGACCATAGGTTCCTTTGCAGGCAAGAGCCTCTTTATTCCAACCCCCATTGCCAAGTATCACGATTCACACACAACAGGCGCTCCACAAATATTTGCTAAATAGATCAAGTAAGAATTCCCATCACTCTGACTGATCAGTCCTGACTAGTGGGAAGAAAACGAGTAAGTTCTCTTCATACCTTTGCTGGAGCAGTTTGCGACTCTGACTTCTTTTGCCACGTCACAATTGGCTCTTCCCTCTCTCTCTGTGTTCCCTGTCAACGCTGTGTAATCACTGCCCTGGGCAGAGATGAGTGCATGAGGGGGCTTGGTGGGGGCTTGGTCTTCCCATGGTTATCATTGCCTCCTCTCCAGCCAACACACACTCATTCATAGACTGAGTTAACGCCTGATATTGTGTTGTATTTGCACCTTAGGGCAAGACACCTCTTCCTCTGTAGAAATTTGGGAATCTATTATTTATATTTGAGTCAGATAACTCATAAATCCACCTTACTTAACAAATGCTTGTATGACACTTACTAAATGCCAGATACACTGTTCCGAACACGTTAACTGGTTCTTCCTCAGAACCACCTTACCAGGTGATACAATTATCACCGTCAGCCTTGTTTTACAGATGAAGAAATGGGGACACAAATGATCAAAGTGCTTACTCATGGTCAAAATGCAATTGGTGGCTCAGCTACGATTTGAAATAGGCAGGCTGGCTCTGGAACCCGCATCCTTACTGCTGTACCCTACTGCCTGTCGATGTGATCGGGGCGGGGTCTACCCTGCACACCTGCATCCTCTGCATTTAAGTTGCCTTTCTTAACATCCACGCCCATCCAGAGCACGAAGTCTCTTGGACCTGACCTAGCAATTTGGCCACACGTGCTTAATTTTTCTGGGCTCATTGATTCATTACTTATGGCTTGAATATAGGTTTATTTATGTTACTCTGTGCAGCTAATTGTTCACGTCGTAATAAATGCCAGTCCTACAATTTGGCTCCACAAAATATATTTTCAAACAACCTAGGAACCATGCCAAGAATTAACTCTAATTACATATCATTGTACCAGTTTTGAGAACTAGAGATGACTCAAAGGCAAAATGTGTATTATTTGAAATTATTAAACTGAGAGTAAACAAAATGTGATTTTGCCCAAAAAAGAGATGAAGTTGCATATCTCTCTTCTCTTCTGCTTGCTCTTTCTAGGTGTCTGGGATCATGTGGGGCAAGTCATGATTCCTAAACTTTATCTTGAATTAAGACATCTTTTTTAGCTGCCCCAAGTCACCACTTAACTGTTCAACTAGAAAGAATCAGAAGCAAACCCTACTCTGTGGGTTCAACGAACAAAACAAACAGAAACACACCGGGGGGGGGGGCGAGGGGGAGGGGAGCTGTTTACTTGATGCGGAGGGTATTCCTAGTACAGTCTTTGGTACTTGTGGAGCCAGTCCTAGCTGTCTGCAGGTATTACTAAATCGAACTCCAAGAATAAAGTGTTTTTAGGTAGTAAGCGTAAATAATCAAGGCCTCCATTCAAGCCATTCTCTCATGCGGTCCCTGTCCCCACCCCGCCCTCCCGGCAGCTCTCAGCTTATGTTGTTAATTGGTGAGCGGGTTGGGTTACATGGGTGGTTCTCAACCTCCCATTTAAGGAGTTAAAGATGAACTCCTTTTTAATCTTTAAATGAAATTCATAAACTCTATATACAAAAATTTTCAAAAAATAAATATAATTACTTAACAGTAATTAAAGAGATAATGAGAAAGTAATGATATAATAACTATTTTAATGTGTAAATACTCTGGTAGTATTAAAATAGGTGAAGCCGAGTCAAGACATTTGCACCTAATGCATAAAGTAATGTGTAAAGTAATATGAGATACGCAATATACGTTAGAACAGTACAGACTGATACAGATACTGTCATGGTGATTCGAAAGACCAGGAACAGCATTGCGGACATTGATATGATCTTCCAAAATTATGAACACATGATAGAATTTATAAGTAATAATATATAGTCTTCCCTCAATTTATATGGTAGTTACACACCTAGAAAATTCATCGTATATTAAAATAGTACAAGCTGCTTTGTGCTTATTTGTTAACGGAATTAGCAGCTGGGTGCAGATATTTATAAGCAGGTTTTCACCTAAGCAAATCTGCAAAAAGACGTTCAAAAATGTGCAGGGCCTGGGGAAGTTTTTTGTTGTGCAGAGCTGTCCTGAGCATTGCTCAGTTCTAGCCTTCCTAGCCCTGCCTTCTAAATGCCAGTAATGTCCTCCAGTTACTGTGTGATTCAGAGCAACTGCCACAATTGTCCCTAACGCCCTCTGTTGGCTGATACCCCCCAGACACACACACACACACACACACACACACACACACACACACACACACACTGACAACCACTGGGTGGATTTCCAGTATTAGATTTATCCCCAAATAATTACGTTGATTTATTCTCCTGACTTTTTGTAATCCTTACAAGCCAAAAGCATGTCTATAGTGAAATTCTCAATCATTAGGTGATGGAGTTGGTAGAACTGGGTTATCCGCCCTTGCTCTCACTATGTCCAGCATAAGTTCTGGCTTTACTGAGTCTTGCTTGAATGAGTAAATAATTTGAGAACTGGGCATCTGAGTTAGTGAAAAGATATACTATTTGAAAGAAATAGTTTCGTTAACTTCTAATACATGTGATAACACCAAGATGCTCTCCAGAGAGACTTGTAGTAAAGGATTATTTTTAAAATACCATTTCAATCATGACTGCTTGAATAATGAGTGACATTAAAATGTTGAAAAACATCTGGAACCAAAGACCCAGAATCTCCATGTCATTCTGAGTAAGGAAAGGGAACACACTGAGGACTATGTATGAGCAGTGACCTCGGCTTAAAATTTTTGCTTAATTTTCACAGCGGTCTGTGAGGCAACTCTTACTACCCCCATTTTCACAAGTGTTGAAATTATGCTCAAAAGTACAAATAAGCTGCCCAGAGCTGGGCAATTGGTTCAGCAAGGTTTGAGCCCAAACCGTCTGATTCCAGAAGCTTCATCTTTCCCAAGAAATCATGCCGTCCCTCCCTCTTAAGAGAGGGAAAGCTATGTTTCTGTTAAATCTATATCTGAAGGACTATGAATTATGGCAATGGGAGGTCCACCTTAATATACTTTTACTCTATATGTAGTTCCAATTATTATGTCTATGTAATTCCACTTTCCTGGTGGTTCAGTGATTTTTGCGTTCATCCTGTTCTTGGTTAGGCTCCAGCTTTCAGGGTCCTGCGTAAACTCACATTTGTGAGATTCTTGAGGACAGGACCTAGGTCTTCATTGTCTTCACGTCTCCAGAACCAAGCACAGTGCCTGGCACAAAGTGGATGTTCGGGGAGTATCGGTTGAGTTGCCTTTAATCGAATGATGTTTCTCCTTTTAGGCCTTGGCCTTACACGATATTTCAGCGAGGTTTTGACTTGGTTTTGGGAGAACAGCCTTCTGATAAAATATTCAGGTAAGTGGTTGTCTAGGGGCTCGCTTATGTGTGTCTGCAAGCCCCACATCCCACATGCCAGTCACCTTCCTTTCCTAGCGGTAAGGTAAAAGGGCAAATACTTTATTTGTTTTGCCCACCTAGTAACGAAAAGCACTTGCTCTCCCATTACCCAGTGGTAGTGTGGAGGATTTGGGGGTCACACAGATTCCGTTTGGGTCCTGGCTTCCTTTCTTGTCTGCTCTGTGAACCTCAGTGATTGACTAACCTCCTGGAGCCTCCAGTTTCCACACGTGTTAAATGGGGCTACATTCCATGCCCTGCTCTGTTGCCGTGAGGAATGTATGAGACGATGCAGGGGGAGCGTCTGGCACAGACCCTGGCACGGAGCAGGCGATCGATGTCACTTTCTGCCTCTCCATTGCGTATCTAATTTGTACCTTCTTAAGCTGTTCAAAATGACTCTCTCCCGCCCCTGCCTCCCCCTTTTCTCGGCTCTACTTCGTTATTATTATTAGTTTTTTTAATCTGCTACCCTCCTGATCAAATTGGATGTTCCTAGTCTCTCTCAAATTTCTACCTACCTACCTGGGAATAGCACATATTAGAAAAATCAACGAGCAGAGGAAGGATTTGGGGCCCAGCCATGAACTACTGGATGTTCATAAAGTTTATGAAAACGAACTGGAACACACGTTTATTTCCAAACTGAGATCTCATCATCCACTTATTTTGTCAAACTGTGCTTCACTTAGCATGCGGTAGCTGAGTACCTACCTGCTAAGTGCCAGAGACTGCGCTTGGCCGGGCCGTGTTGTGGACGTGACACGAGGGCGCCCTCTGGTGGAGGACGGAAATCATCCTGCGGGAGTCTGCGCTCGCAACGAGCGCTCTGCGTTACTGCGTATTATAAGGGGAGGAAAGGTGAGCAGAGTGGAGCACGCAGAAAACTCGTACGCCATGGCTCAGAATAATTTTATTTGTGAGAGTCAAAACCTGGAAACAACACAAATGGCCACCGAGAGGTGAACCGTAGTGCATCCGAGCAATAAAAAGAAACTACTGATACACACACACACACACACACACAGAAAAGAGAGAAAACTGGCTTCGTTTTCACTGCACTCAGAGAGTGCTGAGTCTCTCAGATCCGGCTGCCTTTCCGAACCCCGCTCGCAGACCCTCCTGCCAGCCAGTCCCCGCCTCCGTGTCAGTTTCGCTCCCGCAGTTGCTCCTGGACCTGTCATCTCTGCTCCAGCTTCCCTGCCCCTCCCTGCTTGCTGGGGACGGACTGGACTTGGCCACTGCAGTGTTCTCCAAAGGCTTGCTCTCAGCAAGAGCGCACATCTACAGAACCGCGTCCTCGCAGGCCTGCCCTTGCCCTCCTCTCTCTCCTGATCGTCTCTCCTGGGAGCAGCCGAGTCACGTTGATGGCGTTGGCCGCAGGCTGCTTTTGAGGATTTGTACTACAAGAGATGTCGGCTACCTTCCTTACACTGTGACTTGAGCGTTTAAACTTTCCAGCAATGCTTTATCATTTGGCTGGCCTTTTTTCTCCTTTTTATTTTTTTATTTTTTTATTTTTTTTTACTACTGGTCTGCCAGGACCTTCGAAGGCAGGTGGAGAGTCCAGCAGAGTTAAGCTGGTGAACATGGAGAAGCTGCATCTCCCCTAAAAGTCAGACAGCAATACTTTGAAAAAACAAGGGCTTTTATAAAACTTCTATTCGAGCAGAGCGTGCACAAAAACCGTGTCTCCATCCCCACGAATGCCGTTTACTCTTTTCAAGTTTGCTGCCTGCCGACTGGAGGTGACACCCACACACTACAGAGAGGATCAGTTGTGTGTTTTGACCAATGCAGTTGACTGTCTCCGGGGCCCATGTGTTAACTGATTGGTGAGTGATCATTTTGGTCCCTAACATGACAACAAGTAATCTTTCAGGTGAGAGTAATGGGTCATGATCTCCTGATCTCAGGTATTAAGAACTTTAATCAAAACCTCTCTGAGATCTGAGCAAACCAACTGCCAATGGCCACTCTGGTCAGTGACTGTGAGTTCTTAGAGAAGCTGATGACCATTTACTTGCTACTGTGCTCGATAGTGATTAAGTTCCAATGAATTCCAAGACACCGAACATTTCCCTGGACTATGGAATAAAATTTAAATTTTGACATTCAAATCTTTCCACGATTGAATGCCAATGTACAACTGCCTTTTAATAAGCTGTT
>JAQQSQ010001872.1:0-11798 GCA_028627145.1 Eidolon dupreanum
CCCCACACTGCCGGGGTCCCGCAGACCTGCAAACCCAGGGTCGAGAGCGGCTTTGCCCTTGGCGCTCTCCCGGGTCTGGCAGACGGGTTCCGGCGGGAATCCGGGTCGGCGCTGGCGATGCGCAGCCGAGGCAGGCGAGGAGCGGCGTGCGCGCGGGGCGCTCGGCGCGCGGGAGGCGGTGGGATGCGCTCGCCGCGGTCCGCGGGGCGCCTGGCGACCCGCCGGTGTGGCGCGGCCGTTCCCGAGCCCGGGAACGCGGCCTCTGGGCGCCCCAGCCAGTCAGCTCCCCGCGATCTCCGCGGGTCCCGAGCGCAGAGGCCGGGGCCAGCTCTTCGGCCTTGGGCGGCAAGCGTGGAATGAGACTGGGGGCTCCGGACCCCCTCACGTGGATTACTTGGTGCATATCAGCTGGGCTCAGAAGATCCATCCGCGGATCGATTCAGTCTACCCAACTGTCCGGTCGCTCACGGGGAGGTAAGTGCCCCTGCCATTCGGGGGAGGGGCTTGATGGGTCTCCGCACCCCCAACCCTCCGCATCTCTCTCTCCCGACGTCTCGAGGTTCTGGGCTGAAAAAACATTTTTTTCTTGTCATTGAGATCTTCTCGGAGGACATTTTAGCCATCCCTCTGTCTCAAGGCGGAGCCGATCGCCCGGGTCGCGGTGGTCAGCGCCCACCCTGGGCGTTCTCGGCCATCGCCCTGCGGCGCCCAGCGCCCTGAGCCGCCGGCTGCCCCGCGGGGCCGAGCCCCAGCCTGGGGCAAGGCTCGGCGTCCTCGGCGCCCCGCGCAACCCTAGCACTTACCTTTTCTCCTGGTCGCCCTCCGGGGCCCGTTACTTCGCGAGCGGAGCCGCCTGGGTCAGCTGCTGGCGTCTGGCCACTGGCGACCCAGAATGCGACTGGGGCGCAGCGCTTGGGAAAGGCGACAGGGCCGAGTCCCTCTCACCGCGGCGGGTGGGGGACGGGGGTGTTTCTGGATGTCCCTGGTCGGCTTTACTGCAAGGACCGGACCGCCCGTCAGGCAGGCGGCGGTATGATGTGGGTAGATTTCTGAATGGCTGGGAGGTGACAGAAATTCATTCGGTCCAGTGCGTCCCCTTTTCGTGCCCCCGCACCCTTCACCCAACGTGTTAATGGAGAGGTTTCCTGGCCCACGCGGGGAGGGGGCCGAGTCGTGAGTCCTGAACTGAAAGCAGATCGCTCCTGTATCCCTCATCCCTCCTTTCCTTGTCCTTTGTGTCGGCGCTGTTTGGGGCAGCCGGATACCTGTCACCGAGTAGGCGCGGAGCGCACGTTCGTTGGATGAATGACTGGGCCAGTCTACCTTGATGGACGGCTAAACCAGGGCCCTCTTTTCCCTTCTCCCTGTTTGGCGCTTGTCCTCCACCCCAGGACTTACTCCTTGAAGGTGGTTTTCCTGAGATGCTTTCCCATACGTGGGATTCCCTCCCCTCCCCCAGCCCTACTGGCAGCCTGTCTGTGAAGATCCCTTTCCACGCCCAGAGGTCTCATCTGCATGGAAAACTTCTGGAAGCTGTCAGGAGTCTCCCTTGATAGGTGCTCAGGTTGCCTTTTGCCTCCAGTAAGCGCCTACTTGAGGAAGTCGGGAGGGCCAGGCACCGCAGGAAGAAAAATGGTGAAGTGTTGTTGGTACTGCCCCCTTCCCCAGTAGCTTTGCCTCTGGCCACGCTAAGTCCCTGGAACTGACCACACTGGTGTCACAATGTTTGTTGTGCATGTCCCCACCCTCCCTCCTGCCAGACCCTGGGAGAGCCACTGTTGAAACTGTCCCACTGATGACCTGCTGCTCCACAGATGTACTGGTCTGATTTTTAAAGTAATCCATGCTCTTTATATTTTATAGAAAACAACCAAACACACACACACACACACACACACACACACACACACACACACACACACAGCAGAGAAAAACCACCCAATGCTCACAGCAATTGGATATATTTCCTCATTGCTGAAAGTCTGCAATATACGTGACATTGTTTCCTGCTCCCCCCGCACCACACTCCCAATTTTATTTGGTTGTTTCCCCATGTAATGACTGTATCCCGACACAGGCACTGAATCGTAATTTGCTTGACAATTTCCCATTGTTGGACACTAAGGTGTTTCCAGATCTTTACCCTTAGAAATAATGCATCGGTGAGCTGCTTTTGTGCATAAGGATTTGTCCCCTTTGGGGATCATTTCCTTTGGAAAATTCCCAGGAATCACTGTCTTTGCTTTAAGTCAGAGTCGTGTCCAAAGTCAGAGGAATGCTACTCTTGGCGGACCTTTCTGAGGTGGGTGTGGGGAAAGGGAGCACCCCTTATTCTTGAGATAATGCCCATGTCTGGGAGCCAGGACCCAATGGGTTTTTTTCGTTTTGTTCTAGTTTGTTTTTCCTGCAGCAGAGAGTTGATCAGCATTATGCGATTGGTAAAATTTACTTTCCCTTCTATGACATGAATTATGTTAGCCATACCACAGATTAAGATTTATTAGGCAGTTGGATTAAAAATGTTGTCATTTAAAAATAAATTAACTTTGATTTTGATATAGATTGAACTTTACAGAAAAGTTGCAAAAATAGTACATGAAGTTCCCCTATACCCTTCGCCCAACTTCCTTAAATATTAACATTTTACACATCCATAGCCTGATGATCAAACCGAGAGAATTCACAGATGGGATGCCATGAACAAATCTCTAGGCTTTACTCAGTTTCTCCCAGTTGTTCCACTAATGTTCCTCTTCTGATTCAAGATCCTGCATTGCAGAAAACGCCGTCCTGTAAAAAAAAAAAAAAAAAAAAAAAGAATTGGGAGTCAAGAGTGGTTCAGGAGACAATCTTATTTTTCTTGAAATCTCTTTATTGAGGTATGATTGACACGTGAAAAGCTGTACATTTTTTAATACATACAACTCGATGAGTCTGGTGATACGTATATACCACAGAACCCCCAAATCCATGCCGTAAGCATTCATCGCCTCCAAAAGTTTCCTCCCGCCAACTTCATTTGTTTATTTTTTGGTGGGCGATGGGAACAATGACACCAGATCTACCTTCTGAGCAAATGTGTGAGCGTACAGTACAGAATTACAAACTCTAGGGGCTGTGTCTACACGGGGGTCAAGGACTTAATCTGGAGAAGGTTCACAGTTGAGAAGTCCCCTCGATCTCCTTCGCCAGGTCACTTTGCCCCTCCTTCCTTTTTATAGCCACAGAGCAGGTGAGACCCTCCTGGGCCCAGAGGGGAGAGGGGCCCCCCCCCGACCATAAGCGGCAGAAGCATCTCTGCGTATTCCCCGCCTTCCTGCTCCCCAAAACCTCACCGGGAGCGAGTTCTTCAGTAAAGACCGAGTTCTAACCTGATCTGTCCCGACACGTCTTCTGGGGAAGGTGGATGGATGACATCCGGTGTGCGTGAGAGCAGTGAGCCACCGAGCCCGGGTCCGCCTCTGCCGAGTCCTGCACCCATGCCTGTGCCGGTGACTCACGCTGCCCAGCAGCTGGTGTGCTGGGTGCTCGGTGTGCAAACCCAGCAAAGTGCATCGTTTCCTGGTTGCCTGTGCAGGTTTAAAGGAACATGGGTTTCTGCTCTCACCTTGGAATGGATTTAGGGTATTGTCAAGCAGTCTGAGGCCAGGAAGTGATCTCCCTTTTTCTCTAGGGGGCTTAATTCTCCTGAGGAGGGGAAGGGGAGCAAGCTCAGAGGGGGTTTTCGGAAGGGACTGATGTCGATGGAGGCTGGCCGAGGGTCTTTGCATGAGAGAAGCTCGCAAGAAGTCGAGGCCCTTCTCCTGCCCGCCCCCCCAACTGGGACCCCATTAGTCTAAACCTCCCACCACAACGCACATGCGAACTGGGGCTACTTGCTTCCGGTTTCACCGTGTGCTCCAGCTCGGAGTGGTCACCTGCATTGAGTGCAGGTGACATTTGTGTGGAATAAGGACGTTTTGAGGTTACTGAAATCTCAACAAAACTGACCTCTGTCGTCCAGATAGACTTTCTCTGTTACTGTTTGCATATGGTTGCCTAGACTTGATTTTCATTTTCCTCTTTGAAATGCTCCCCGCCTCCCTGTTATAGCTTGTAAACTGAAAGGTGTCCATCCCCTCTCTCCCCCGCCCCCCACCGGCCTCCCCCCTGCACTGGCACGGAGTGTCAGAGTGTCGCTGTAACCAGCCAGCTCCAGTGAGGATTGTAGCAGGAAGTTTCAGCGGGAGAGGGGCTGCGGATGTGGCGACTGAACAGTTCTGGAACAGCCTTCTGTCTACGCCTGCCTTGTCCCTCTCCTCAGTGTCCCCTCGTGGGTCCTCTCTTCTCAGGAGCTGCCACTCTACCTCAGTCGAAGGGGGCCCAGTTCAGACTTACTGCTGCCCTAACCCGTCCCCAGGTCTTTAAGTTGTGGTTTGCATAAGAATGAATTGCTTAGAGAACTTGGTAAAAATGAGTATTCTTTCAGCTATTCCCACCCTTTCCCCAATTTTAGAGGTTCCATTTTGGTATGCTTGGGGGAGAGGAGTGCTCAGACATCTGCATTTTTAAAAACTTGCCCGGGCCACTCCAATACAGACGGAGGATACTTGAAGAAACTGAGTTGACTGACTTCTTGGCCAGCTAAAGCCCAAATTGAATGAACTTCTTCCTACTGAAGCTCACCCAGCCACAAAGCGGCTTTTTTCCTCCTCCTTCAGGAAGCCTTCCTGGCTTACCTCCACCTGATCTGGGTTCTCACACACACTTATTTGGTTTGTTGGCCCAGGTTTTGACATAGATGTCTTGAAATCAGATGCCCTTTGTTAAGACAGAAAAGACTGCATTTAGGCAAAAGGTAAAGGAACTGCATTTCTGGGCTTTAAGAATAAATTAGATCTGCAGTCTGTCCTGGGTGAGTGTGGAGGGTGGGGTGGGGTGGGGGAAGTGTCAGTTCTTCCAGAGCTTGGAAGATACCCTTTCATAGATAGCTTCGCAGTGCATTTGTCCGTGTGCCCACAGAGGCCACCGCTACTTCTGGCCAGTGTCATGAGCACTGTCATCATGGAGCACTGGGGTTCCCCCACACCAATTAGTACCCATCCGTCACGTGACAGATGCGCCCAGCTCACTCTGTGAGGACGACAATGGTCTCGGATGGATTTCCTCTCTTTGAACTCTGTCATTGTCCAAAGATGCTTTGTTCAAACGTTACTTGGGCTCCCTTGCTTGATACACCAGCTTTGTGCCCAGAAAAACGTCTATACCAAACCAATCCAGGTTGATCACATGATGTGTGAGTGGCCCTGAGACAGTATGCAACCTGGAGGAATGCTGAAGTGGCGAGTTTCTGTCAAAGAATTCTTTTTGTAGCGTGAATCATCACCTCCTCCCGTATTTGGTCTGTTGCTACAGGTTTTGACATAGAAGTCTTCAGACCAGGTGCCTTTTGTAGTTGGTTAAGACAGAAGTGGCTACATTTGGGTGAGTGATAAAGGGACAACAGTTCTGGGTCTCCAGAAATAAATCAGACCCTCAGTCTCTTCCCTTAGGTCTGTGAGCCCCAGCTGCGACCCCCCACCACTGCCCCCAGCCCCCCGCCAGTGGTTTGAAAAATGCCTCTTATACGGTCTGATTTGAGCGATTTTTCAAAACCACTTCCTTTGCCTAAAAAAGTGGGCCCTCGACCTCATTTCACTGGAGCGATTTCTGCCCTTTTCCTTTCTTTTCGTTGGACTGAGAAGCCAGGTGAGGCAGTTCAGGAAAGATCACCTCTGCCTGTCAGACAATTCGTCAGCGATTTCGGCCATGCTTTTGAGCCATCGACGGTGTATTTTCTTTCCCTTATTATAGGCGCCTTTCCAATCATTTGCCGTAGACTTCCTCTCTCGTTGATTCTACAGCCACTGAGTGCCTGCTCGATGGTTCTTCAGACATGGGTGTAGTCGCTTCGGTTCTTCGGCACGTGGGTTCTGGTGGTCCCGGGGCCAGAGGGAAGCTGGCTGCTTTAGCAGCCTCAGTGGGGAGGGGTTCAGTGCTCCAGGCGTCGAAAGGCGGGTGTCTGAGATGCTGGCCCCAGGAGCGCAAGTGGCAATTATCGTTTCTGTAGTCATGCCCTCTTCACTTCACTAATTTTTAAACATTTTAACCATGTTTTATTGTGAAACGTACAGGACGTGAAGCTTACCATCTTAATCATTTCTAAGTGTGCAGTAAATAGCACGGTGCCCGGTCACATTGTCATGTGACTGTCAATCACTGCCGTCCGTCTGCAAACTTTTTCATCATCCCACATGGAAACTCCGAGCCCACTAAACACTAACTCCCCATCCCACCCCGGCCCCAGCCCCTGGCCCCCTCTGTTCTACTTTATGTTGTTATTAATTTGACTAATGTAGGCAGCTCCTATAAGTGGAATCACACAGTATTTGTCCTTTGTATCCGACTTATGTCACTTAGCCTAAATTAAGGACGAACGTAAGTCAGATATAAAGGACCAAGGTCCATCCATGTTGTAGCGTGTGTCAGAATTGCCCTCCATGGTAAGGCTGAATAATATATTTCATCATGAGCAGCGACCACCTTTTGTGTATCCATTCACCTGTTGATGGGCGCTTGCCTCCACCTTTTGGCTCCCGTGAATAACGCCGCTATGAACGTGGGTGCGCAATGTCTGTTTGAGTCCCTGCCCTGCTTCCGGTTCTTTTGTGTACATACCCAGATGTGGAATTGCAGGATCATATACTCATTCTGTTTAATTTTCGGAAGAGCCACCATAATGTAAAATGCAGCTGCAGCATTTTACATTCCCACCAGCAATGGCCAAGGGTTCCAGTTTCTCCACATCTGAGCCGACACTGTTTTTTAATTCTATTTTTGGATGATAGCCATCCCAGTGGGTATAGAGTGGCACTTAACTACTTTTAAAGGCAGATTGACCAAGTTGGTTAGAATTATTATTATTTTTTTTTTTCCGTGTACATTCTGGGAGCCTGTGGCATCTCCTTTTATCTCTGAGAAGGACACTCCACGAAGAGCTGAGGGCCCCGGGACACGGAACAGCAGCTCCCCATCCATCTCTTCTTTCTAAATGAAGAGGTGTGGCAATTTTGCAAGTTCCTTAGGTCCCGACTCTTTGCACTAGAAGTTTTCAAGTGCTTTTGTGCGCATATCCCATCTATGACCCTGCACCTGGTGAAGTAGTCACAGCTGTTGTCCTCATTTTCCAGAAGAGACATTAAGGCACAGGTGAGTGAAGTGATGCAGGTAGATCCTGACCCAGCAGACCGGCCCCTAACTCCTAACCCAGCACACACTCTGAAAAGTGAATATTTTGGAAGCCTTGGAATTGGGGGGAAGGGGGGAGGCCTGAATCCTCTCTGCCCACTTGTCCTGCGTGGTCAGATTTCATACATGAAGTTTGTTGAGTGTGGTGTTTTTTTGCAAAAAAAATCGAAAAATTATTTTTCTGTAGGACCCTTTTCTGCCCAGCTGAGCGGCTTAAGAAATGCCTTTCTGAGCTCAGTGGTGACATGTCAGATGTTTGTGGTGGCTCTGGTGGGGAGCACAGGTCAGTGGCTGGTTGAAGACGGTCACCCCCTTTCTAGGGTTTTCTTCCTGAAACTATGTGTGAGCCCTGAAATCCCAGTCTGCTCTGGTGTGTCATCGCTCGTCCCAAGCGTGTGTCTGGCCTCACGGCTGGGGGGTGGGACGGCTGGGTTAGGCATGGACGGTGAGTGGTTTCATTGTCCCCAGGGACTGACCGTCTGCTCCCCAGTTTCCCACTGCTTTGCCTCTCACGTCCTCTCTACCCTTGCCTGTGTGGTGGGGAGAATGTGACCTGGTGCCCCTTGAGCCACCACGAATGGGGCTCTTCTTCCTTTTTATTTTTTTTCCATCGTGATATTTTATTTTATGTTTAAAAGGAAGCAGCAAGAAATGTAGCCGTTGTTCCTATGGCTAGGGTGACAGCCAAGTCCCGTGGCTTTTTCTCTAGGGGGAGGGTGCCCGCCTGTGACCCTCCCCGTGACCTGCACCCATGACTTCACACTAGACTTGTTTGCTGGCCCAGGGTTACGCCGAGGGAGGTTTCTTTGAATCCCAGGGAACCTGTGGCCACCGGCAAGCCAGTTGGGACATGTTGCTGTTTGAGTTTTTAATTAAATTTCTTAAGCAGAAACCAGGAGAGCGGTTAACCAGGGAGCTGAGATGGCCCTGGCTTGTCATTCCAACTTGACCACTGGGCTTTTCCGCCTTTCCTGGAACTGCTGTCCCCTTCCCTTGACCTCCTGCGTTGTATTTTGAACCTAGCTTGCTGCCCCTTTTCTGAACCCTTTCTCTCTGCCCTTGTCATCCTGGGTGTCTGGCTGCAGGGCATCGGCTTGGGGAAGAGGCTGTGTGGCTACATACATGGTTCACACTGGTCATTTGATGTCACCTGTCCCTTAAACTTTACACCCCGACCTAGTTCCATCTACATCCCTGTGTAAGGGTTCAAGAAATACGATTTGCCAACCATCGTCAGCCACCAGAGCGTCAGTGTTATGTCGGGAGGGAGGGAGAAGCCAGCCGTTCACAGGCTCGGAGCAAGGGGATCCACAGTCTTTATTTTCAGTCTGTAGGGCCTGGAAGGGGGACATTAGTATCTGTCACTTCAGAGGCTTAGCGACTTGAAGAACTACCTGTAAGGCTCCAGAGCTTTGAAGGATGGAGCCATGGTTCAAACTCAGGTCTTGGCACATGCCCAACACCGGGGTCCCGTCCTGCCTGGTCACCAGTGTCTGGGTGTCTTTGTACGAGGTGCTAGGCCTCTCTGGCCTCAATTCCTCATCTGTACCCAAAGAAAGGTATTTTTAGGTCGGTCGCTTTTAGTTGCAAGTTACAGGGAAATCGACCCTAAGCGGCTGAAACGAATGAGTTTTGGGCTGTTCGTATAACTGAAGTCTAGGGGTCGTGCTTTGGGGTGATTTGTCGGCTCTCCGTTTTTCTCGAATTCTTTTCGTCTTAGCTGTACTTCCCTGGCGGGAAGTAAAGAGCAGGAGCATTCGCAGGCCTCCCGCTTCTAGATGCCCAGAGCGAGGGAACGGCTCCGTCTTGGCATTCCCGCCAGCCGACCCAGACCAGAGGACGGACGCGTTGACAGGCTCTCTCGTGGTCACGTGCCTCACACCCAGGTCTGCAGGGGAGGCAGCTTCCCTCCCAGAGCCCCCTGGGATTCCGCAAATGGGACCTGAGACCCACCGGAAGCGGTGATAGAAGTTGAGGCAACACCAAAGGTGGATGAGGCGTGAACTGGCCTCGGGATGACACAGCAGAGTGTGTGGCGGTGGCAGGCCATCCGCTCACCTCTGTATCCTTAGTGCTTCCGGGGCGTGCTAACGCTGTCAACGCTGATGGATGAATGACGCGCAGCAGTGCATTCCAACTCCGATCTGTCCCCGAGGGTCTAGGTTTGCTCCACTGGGGACTGGGGACCCAAAGTCCAGCCTCACACTAGGTCCCCCATGACCGGGGTCTCATTTACCTGCACAAAAGCGTTCCTGCTGGCATAGCAACGTGATGCTCGGAATGGCTCCTCCTACCTGAGATTTCTCCAAAGCAAACAAAACACCATCCCGAACTCTGGGCAGCAACCAGTGGCGTGGCTTCCGGCCTTCCTTGCGGAGGCAAATTTGGGTCCATCCTGGGTGTGAAAACTGGATCATGGGAGCGGGGCTGATGGACTCATGTGGATTTCCCTCTGAGCTCCTGCGGGGAGACTGAGCACCTAGTTTGGCTAGAGAGGGGGCTGGCCCAGGAGCCACCACACACAAGTGGATTTCCGTGGGTGGCCCCATTGGGTTCGTACACTCACGTGCCAACTTGTGCCCCCACTTCTGGGGGCTGCATGTTAGACAGCAGCCTTGACCTCCAGGCCACTGAGCTCAAGGTGGGGGACCCTAGTGTGGCTGCTTTGTCTGCACGTTACACAGGGAGGCTTTGTTTGAGGAGCAGTGAGTCATGCTCATGGGTTGCGTGAGCTCTTAAAGGAATCCATGCTGTCCTGGCAGGTGCCACCAGCTGTCCTCGTTTGGCATTGTGAGGAAAAGGCTCTTTGTCATGGTGATAGATTATTTCTGCTCTGAAGCTGGAGTCTGAAAGGCCTTTTTTAGGGAGGGTGGTGAAGTGGGAGAAGAGGGGTGATTATTATGTCCTCAAGGCGATGAATGTCCTGGGGCGCATGCTAGCTGTGTGTTTTGTATGGCCCTGTTTACTAGATGAGGAAGCCGAGGCCCCCAGGGCTCAAGTTACTTGTCCGAAGTCCCCCTGCTGGTCAGCGGCAAAGCCAGGACTCGGTCTGTTCTCAAGTTGGCACGTAACTGTGTCCATCTAGCTGCAAGCTTGCATCCCTGCTTCTCGGAAAGTGCTAGAAGTCACAAGTCAAATGGATGTGATAATGTCTCGATAGTTATGATTCATCCTTCACTTCTTCCTCCCCCCAAACCCGCTGGCAAGTTTAAAACAGTGTTTCTTCCTCCCTCTCCCGGCCGAGCTGAGGGCTGCATCCATTCAGGAGGAGAGCTGGAAGAAAACTTCTCTCTCCTCTACAGACGGGACCGTGAAGTCTGTTAAAATAAGGAATCCCAACGTTAACCATACGTCTAATCTGCTAGAGTTTTCCTTGAGGAGATAGTCTCATTAACAGCTTCCCTGGTTCCAGGCTTTTCCTCTCTGTCTACCTAACCTCTTCTGTTTTGCCATCGACACGTTCCTGTCTACATGGGGAAAAGCTCAGAGCACACCCTCTTCCAGCCGGCCAGCGTGGAGTCAGGATCCAACGTGCCGAGTTGCATCGCATCGCGTTTTCTATTTCCTGCAATGGTTGACGTTTGGAAGGATGATTCCTGCGAGATGCTGGCGTCGGCGCTGAAGAGCGCGCGTCAGGCTGCGTTACGCCCGCGCGTGCGTGGGCGGAACCGGAGCGTGGACGAGTCCGTGGTCATGGTGTCGGGTGCGGTGTTGCGAGGCAGGCTTCTAACTCGCAGTCACCAGGACGGTGCTGAGTGCATTTTGCTTTCGGAGCTCCAGGCGTCGCTGAGCGTTCAGCGCAGATCTCTGGCGAGGCTGGCCCCCCTCTTGGAAATCAGAGAGAGCTGTGTGATGCCGCACCAGCATCGCCTGCAGACGGGATGAGGGCCAGGTGAGAAATCCTTGCCCCATCTCAGCTGCATTCCCGTCAGCCACGGTGCACTCTGTCCTCTGCACAAAGAACCTTTTATTGGCATGATTGGGAGGGTGGAGAACAGAGCCTGTGTGGCCTTGAGGTTGGGGGAGGGGCACGGGAGTCGGAGCGCGTCTCATTCATTGGACTGGGTGAACTGGATCTTGGATTCCTCCTCCCGCCTTCTCTCCCCTTCTTGGCTTACACCCGTGTCCATCTTAAAGGAATGGACCAGCTCCGCAGTGTTATCTGCTCGGGTTACGGTTGCATCTGTTTTCCGATGGGCCTGGATTTAATTGGGGAAGAAAATTTTTATTTTCTATCCAAGGGGTCCAGTCCACATCTGGCTTTCTTTTGGCCGTGTAGAGTTTGGGCCGTGACCTCCACTGGCTTACGGGAGATGGCGTCTGGAAAGGTGGCATGTACACGCTAATGTGCAAGACCAATATGGCGCGTGACCAGCTCTAGGGACCTCTCTGTTGGCTTAAGTGGGCAGACAGTAGTGGAGTGTGGGGAGACGAGGCAGTGAGGTTAGCTCTTTTTTTTTAGGGGGGGGTCTGCCGTGGGCTTGTGTCACCCCGTTCTTCGCTGTGGCCTGTTAGCTGCTCCTTTTCTCCTG
>JAQQSQ010001873.1:0-11796 GCA_028627145.1 Eidolon dupreanum
TATTGCATACATGAAAGTTGTTAACAGAGTAGATCTTCAAAATTTTCCTTATTAGAAAAGAAATTTTTGTAACTATGCATAGTGATGAATGTTAAGTAGCCTTAGTATGTCGATCATTTCGCAACATGTAGAAACGTCAAATCATGTAATACATCTGAGATGTATGTCAATTATACCTCAATTAAAAAAAGAGAATAAAATATTTTTGCTTTACATATTGCATTCTTTTGGTAATAAGTGCAAATAAATAAAAATATGATAAATAAATCATACAAACTAACATTTCATAAAGTGGACTGTTTCCTTTTGGAGAAGTGCAAAATGGGGTGGGGGAAAGCGAAAAGCTTTTATGAGATAAAAAATAAAAAAACAAGGAAGAGAAAAACATGAAATATCTGATTGGGGTTACATAGTGACCCTGTTTTGGGGTGAGAAAGTCCAGAGTTGTGTTGGTGTTTGAAGATTAACTGACTGGATCAACTGAGTTCCTGGACAAGTGGAGCACTTACAGGACAAATTATCTCTGCCAATATATTTATGAATTACAAAGGGACAAAGAGTAACTTTACAGTGGAGCAGATCAACAGACATGGCCTAATTCAAGTGATTAATTTATCATTACAAGTTATAATTTACATTCCTATTATGTCTCTCCTGACATGATGTCTTCAGAAGGTAAAGCATTGCTTTTGTGCTATTCTGTAATAGGCCTAAAATATATAACCTTCAATCAGAGATTACTAGTCAAACCCAAATTTAGAGACCTTCTAGCAAATAACTAATCAGTACTCATCCAAGGTGTCAAAATCATGAAAAAAAGGGTGGACTGAGGAAATGACTTTGAAGCTGAAGAGACATAAAAACTAAATGTGATATAGGATGCAGGAATAAAAGGAGAAAAATTGATGAAATCTGAATAAGATATGGACCTCATATATTAGTATTGAATCAATGATAATTTCCTGGTTTGGTAAGTGCGTTATGGTTATGTCATTTGTTAAAATTAGGGGAATCTGAGTGAAGGAAATATGGGACTCTGTATTATTTTTTCTAACTTTTCTAAGTCTAAAACCAGTAAAACTTGTTTTTGACTAAATAAAAAAAAATATGGGGAAAAACCCCTTAAGAATCAAAGATCTAAAGAATTCAGGATAAAGATGAAAAATAAAGGGTTCAAGTCAATATGTTCTTCTAATCCACGTATTTCCAGACATTGTGCTATGAATAAGCACCCACTAAAGACATGCTCATGCAACATATTATGAGAAATTATGGACTGTTTTCTTTTTGTTTAAAAAAATGCAGTTATAATTTAACATACATATACATTCTTTGTCACATATCAGGAAATTTGTAATGCCTTAAGTGAAGTGGATTTAATTGTCTTGAAAAGTCCTGTAGGGGTTGTGTGGTGTAGATGTTTTCCAATGTCTTAATAAATTTCACCAAGAATGCCTTTTTTTACTTCCAGTTTTTTTTTTTTTTTTTTTTTTTTTTTTTTGCTCTAGAAAAAATGTTTAAGAAAGTTTTGGACAAAAATATGTAAAACTTATTTTGATTAAATAAATTATACCACATGAGCTTATGTTGACACAGTTCATTTTAATTAAAAAGGGAAGTATTTTGATTCTACATTCAAAAGATCAAAAATCACAAATGCTGTTCCCCAAAAGGAAAAGAATTTAAATCCATGATTCAAATAAAAGGACTTTAATGAAAACCTTTTTAAATGACATATTACCTTCTTTGGTCTACTGGAATCAATTGCTAGAAATTGAGTGGCCTAAAACAATAAAATTTATTCTCTCTCAGTTCTAGAACCCAGAGTCCAAAATCACTGTGCTGGCAAGGTGTTACTCCCTCCAGAGAGAATCATTCTTTACTTATTCCAAAGTTTGGTGGCTCTTGACGTTCCTTGATTCTTGTGTGCATCACTCCAATCTCTGCCTGTATCTTCACATGTTCTTCTTTTCTGTGCCTCTGTAACTGTTTTCTAAACTACTTGTTCTTTTCTGCATTATAAGAGCACTGGTCATAGTATTTAGTACCCACATTAACAATGAATGATCTCATTCCATTAAATTATCCCCAAAGGCCTTTTTCCCTCTCAAATAAGACCACTTCTACAAATCCTAGATTTATATATATTTAGAGGCCATCATTAACACAATACACATTGATATGAAGAGTTAAAGTAAAAATTCTGGAAACTTCTAAAAATAAATTGATATTTCCAAAGAGAACTACCACGTGAAGGAATGAGGTTATCAGAGGACAGTGAGTTTTGGGATAATAGAGGAGGGGATTTGTGGTCTTAAAACACCATGGACTGTGACAAAATAAAAACAAGGAAAAATGTAAAGAAATACTAAGCTTACCCTGCTTCCACCATCTCAGCTGCTGATGGTTTTCTGCATTGGCTAAGTCAAATCAGAGTATAGAGGAGGTTAGTAAAAAAATCTGAAGGAATGGGAAGGTTGAAGAAAATATATTGCAGAGCATGATTCTAATCCCTGGTTATATAACACACTTGGTTAACAATCACTGTATTGCTCAGGCAATGTCTTAACTCAGTAGTTCATAGTGAAAGGAAACAGGGATGTTCAAATTAGATTGTTTCAATGGAGATAATTTGTGCTCTTATTACCAAGAATTCTTTCATCTAACCCTCTAAAACTAAGGTCCCTTAACATAATGTGAGGTTACTATGATGACGTTAATGATCATTATTTAGAAACAGACATAAAACTAGATTGTTTTCTTTTGCAGCTACATGCCAAACGTATAATAATGTCCTTTTCTGTAATTTCAAGTCTTTGTGTCATTGTAATAACTTACTTATTAGTTTTCTCAGTGCCATCATGATGTCTTTGTTCCTCAGAGCGTATATAATGGGATTCAGTGTGGGAATAAAAATGGTGTAGAAAAGAGAAATCACTTTTCCAGTCCCTCCAGATTGATTTGCTTTTGGTTGCAGGTAAGTGATAGTAAGCGTTCCATAGAATAAGACCACAACGATCAGATGAGAAGAACAGGTGGAGAAGGCTTTCACCCTCCCACTTGCTAATGATATTTTGAGAATGTTGGCAATAATTTTGACATAGGAGACAATGATCAATAGAAATGGAACCAGGGCTAACAGCACTGCAGCTAGATAAACTGCGATCTCATTCAGAAATGTGTCCCCACAAGCAAGCCTGAGAACTGCAGGGAGGTCACAGAAGAAATGATTAATCCTGTTAGGCTCACAAAAGGGCAGAGAAAAAATCTGATATGTTTGTCCGATTGCTACTGGAACTACACTGACCCAGGAGGCAATGGCCAGCTGGACACAGACCTTGTGGTTCATGACCAGCGGATAGTGCAGAGGGTTACAAATAGCCACATAGCGATCATAGGCCATCGCTGTCAGGAGGAGACACTCTGAGGCTCCAAAGGTAATTACAAAGCACATTTGTGTAGCACAAGCAACCAAAGAAATGTTTCCCTTCTGGGTCAAAAGGTCCATGAGCATTCTTGGAATAGTGACTGTTACATAACAGATTTCTAAAACAGAAAAATTGTTAAGAAAGAAATACATGGGAGTCTGGAGGATAAGGTCAATTCTTGTTATCAGAATTATGATGCTATTGCACATCAGAATAGTCAGGTAGATGATCAAAAATATCCCAAAAAGAATCCATTGGCTATTGGGAATATCAGAAAACCCCAAAAGAACAAATTCCGTTATTGTCGTCATATTTGATTTTTCTGTTTTTAATTGGTTCTCCATCTGCAAATGTGGTAAATTCAAGATGGTTAATTCATTAATGTTCTTGAACTACAATTTCCTCTTCTGTTAACAGCATTAGATGCATGAATGTATTTCTATAATCTCTAAACTTATGTCCATCTTCAGATAGCTATGTTTCTTGAAAGTGAATTTTGAAACCTCAGAAAGAAACTGATTTGCACTTGAGATCAATCAAAGAAATATAACTAATATATGTTTTTTATTCTTTGAGGTAATAATACCAGAGAAATGAGAAGTGTACATTCTTATTTAGAGCTTAGTGTGCATAAGTAATTTCTAATTATGTCACCCCCATGAAGTGTGGGATTATGGTATAGACTTTTGCTATTGCATTTGGCTGGATTCTTCAGTTTCTTTCTTAACTGAATGATTTATTCCACCTATTTCAATTGAAAGTGTTTCCCTAAAGCTTTTGTTTAAGTTTTATATAAAATGCATTTTAAGTCATTCCATTTATAGTTTAATGAGACTCAATTTTCTTAGATCATTCCTTTGTTTCTGAGTGAATCAATATATGCAATATTATCATGCCACTTTATGTACCTCTCTCCTCACTCACGTTAAATATTGACACCATTAATCACAGCGTACTGTTTAATTACTTTCCTTATTAACACCCCCATGTACTATATGATAAATATCATTTACCTTTATTCAATCAATAAATATGACCCATTCATCTCAATACTTTTTTTACATTTTCCTCCCTTCCTAGGTAAGATTGTACTGTCACATAATTCCATTGAACTAAACACAATTTCCTTTCTCTTGCTGCCCCTTGTAACTTTGCCTAAAGTGTAACTTTGATTAAGTCCAATTATATTTTCTCTGAGTATACAAATGGTTGGAGCCTACGAATGAAACTGAAACACGCGCACACAAAATTTTGTTTCACTTCATATTAATTCCATTTAATATCAGGCAGTCAATACTGCTTGACAATTTCCACTACACTTTATTAACATTTGTCCTTTAACTTTCCAAAATATACATCAAAGATTATGTTTTCTATCACATCACTCTACTACACACGTCTTCACCTGTTAGCACCAACACCTGATTTTTTTTCATTGATACTTTGGTAAATAAACTCAGACAAATAATCTTTACATTTCCCTATTATATTAAGTACGGGTTCTCAAAATGACTTTAAATGAATAATGGTGATTATAAATGTGTTTACTATCATCATTTGACCTAGATCTCTGTTTACAGTAATTTATAATGAAGAAAGTAAGGAACTGTGCGAGTTATCGTAGTAAACTCATTTTCCAAGAAGGAATCTTGGATTTCACGCTTTTCTGTTTTATTTTTTGTATCTCGATTCTGCAATTAAGAACTATCTTTAAATAAAACAATTTAAACTAACAAAAAAATTTAACTAACAAAACAATTACAGCTTACCTTTATAGGTTTGCATGAAGATGTCTATGTGTGTGGAGGTGTTTGTTCAACTGTAAACTTGTTAAATTCTTCTGTCGTGTTGAGAAGCCACTGTAATTCTATGACGCTCTTGCTGGCGACAAACATTGGCTGCTCTTAAATAGGAAGCAACCATGCTTCCCTGGGGAAATCTTCTCTTGTGTGTCAATTAAATTCCTGACCACAGCTCTTTTGGGCAATCATCAGAGTTTATTTTTTAAAACCTTTTTCTTTGTAGGGGCTTGCACTACTCTTCACCCCTCTTCACCCCTTCTTGGCATGAAGCATCCCATAATTGGGGAGTCCCTTGGTGAAGAAACACCACTTAACTGTCAAGTAGTACTTTCAGAAGAAAGTTAGAAAGCATTCTACCAATCGTATTTCAGACTCGGAATAATTGATGTGGATTTGCCTTCTTTACTTTCCTTCCCATAATTGTTCCACACTTTCAGAAAAATGTGTCAACTGTGGTATCAAATGAATATGTCATGAATATTCAACACATTGAGTGGTGTGAGTCCTTTTCATAAGCTGAACTCTGTGGATAGATTAACTTTTGTGGAAATTAAAGCATGTGGTGTGTGTTGATGAAAAACAATAGGATGGATATAGTCATTTTATGACACCCACTCAGGCATCAAGGAATGTTTCTAACTGATTCAAAATGTTAATTACCGCTAAAAAAGCATTTTAAACAAGAATAATTCAGACAGAAAACAAACAAACTATTCGCTAAAGTCCAGATCCCATTTCAGCTTCTTTGAATCAGATATGGAGGTAACATTATCATACATGATGATTGTACTGGTAACTATATTTGTTTTTTTTCCTGTTTCAATGTTCTTTGAGTATTTGATGTGTGATTCTAAACACATTTCCTTTTTTTATTTTTAGTCTCTTACCCTTTACTACAGCATGCCTCTCATACATTGGCCCTCTGTGCTCTTTCTTATGACTAATATGGTATTCGTAGGGTCTTCCATCATGAGAACGGCATGTGTGATATGCTACCAGGAAGTTTGTTGCTTCCTTATAGACTGGGACAAATTGAATTTTCATCCCCTGTTAAAATGGAGAGTTTGGATATTTTCTTATTTAATTAAATATCACCGCCACTGCAAAAGTATGTAAAACTAAAACAATTCCTCAGCTATATCAGTGGCTGCACAAAATCAAGAAGCATCTTACACCCATTTCACAGAACAATGTTGCAGTCAAAGCTAATGAAACACTGGTTCCTCTCACTCCAGAATCCCATGGTTTCCTAGTTTGTACTTTGTGGCCTCCTTTTAGATTTTCAGCATTCAGAGAGCTGGGGATTATAGACACATGCAAAATAAGGAAAGAAGTGTGCACTTAAGAGACAGCACAGAAGAGACACATCACTTCTACCTACATGTCATTGTAGGAACTAACCGCATGTCTAACAAAGACATGACAGGGCTAGAGAATGTTGTTCACTGTGTGTCAAAGACACAGAAACATGTTTGCAGAGCATCAAGGCAGACTCTGTCACCGTCCTCAGCTTTGGTCATTGACAGTGGGCTACATGCTAATGTACATATGTACATTTAGAATTGTTTTATCAGAACATTTTCATAACAGAACAATTGTATATGGTACTTGGTTATGTATTTTATTTGGATTTTTAGACAATTGTTGGTAATGCAATGCCATTATAATTTTTATTTTTAAATTATCAATGTTACTGAAGCCTAATTTACAGAAAGTAGAGTACAAACATGCAACTACCTATAATGAGATGTCAAATATGATAAGATTTAAGAAATATATGCGCTCATGAAAAGCATCTTCACAATGATGATACAGAACATTCACAATATCCTGAACATTTCCTCATGTAGCTTTCTAATCTGTCTTTTCTCATCCCAACCCAGGGAATTACGGATCAGATTTCTGTAGCTATCGATCATTTATAATCCATTAGAATGTATTCCTTTATCCTGATGTCTTTGCTCACAGTAAACATTTTAATATTTATCTATGTTCTACCTATGTTTAAGTCATTTATTGTCAGTGCTGACTTGAACAAGCTTTATTTTGTTCATTTATTTATGTTGTATGGAATTTGGGTAGTGTTTTGATTTTTGGCTATCTTAATCTCAAAGAATGTAACTTGGAAATTCTCTAGAGTTCATGCATCAGTTAGATTGTTTCTTTGATAAGTTTCTCCGTTCATATCATGGGTAGAAAAGTTTTATTTGAGGTACAGGTATTTACATAAAGAAAAATGAATCATATTTCTCAAGTTATGTAGCTATATAAAATGCTGCACTATATTCTTCAGGATGCACAGAAAACTTTGGTCCCTCCAGACTGGTCACTATGTCTACCAAACTTCTGTTTATCTGTTATACTAAACTGGTATATCCCTAAAGGTGACCTATTATTTTCACATGCAAAGTTAAAACTTTCTAGTGTAATGCTCTCATATCCTCCCAATGTAATTTCTACTTTGACCCCTATTATTATATTATGTTGTATTATTTATTCCATAATTTGACAACTTTTCATTTAGAAACTCCTTGATTTCTTGGTATTTGTCTTGTTTACTTTCTGGTGAACATCCATCTCCAGGAATAGATCCCTCTATATAGAAAATTGGCCTTTTTTAGAGACTCAATAATTTACACTCATATCATTTAATCTTTCATAATCACTAATCATGTATGTTGTGCTCTCTTTCATTGTTAGCAGGGAGTAAAATGTCTGGAAAGGAGTATGAATAAGAACACAATATACTTTAGTGTGAACATGAGTGAAAGTAGGGAGACCAGATAGGAAGTTATTGCAACGACCTGTATAAAAGATGAAGGTGGCCAGGATCAGGGTTTCAGTCACGTATATTTGTGAGAATTGGTCACAGGATTTACATAGACTTTAAGCTCAAATATTTCCTTCTGTTTTGATTCTCATTTTTCTCATACATGTAAACAACCAAATTAGAAATATGACATTTTTGTGTGTGCCATGGGGTTGGGTTCACATCAAATATATTGTGTTCATCTGAACAGATCTATAGTGAATAGCTATTCATATGAGTCTCGTGTGAAGATATCAGCCTTATCTTCAGGGGTGAAAATGTAACATGTATGCATTTTTAAACAGAAAAATCAAAAACAAGAAGTGAACTGTATTTTGCAATTTATTAATACTGATAAAGATCACTTGCAATGGCTCATTTAAAAATGAAACTTGTTTCTTGTCACTCTGCTTCTGATTTCTATTGGCATCATTCTGTGAGTTCCAGGGTAACCGTCCGTATTCAGCACAACTACTGGAAGATGAGCTAAGGTTTTCAATAGACTGCAAATGTATCTTTATCATTTGCTCTTTAAATGTGTTATTTTTTTCCTTTTTAACAACTCTTACCAAATCAAGCACTTCACATCATTGTGACACACAGTCTTCTTATGTAACACATGATATGGGCATGATGATTTTATGATTTGTAAAATAAAATCTCACCCTTACTTAACATTTTTTTATCCTGCTTACTCTGTCTTCCAGCTAAATAAACATTCTATTTGTACATTCTCTCCAAGTCTGTACCTTTTTTCATTTTTCTGTTCACTTTTCCAGTGTATTAATGAATCAGACACACTCTCAATACAAACTTAGCTAAGAAATTATATTTTATTAATTTTATTTGTTTACAACACACGGTAAATCTGATCACACAATTTTGGGAGGCTGAGGTTTGGAGCCCAAGTCAGAAAGTCAGAGTTTTTGACATAAGTCTTCATCAAATAGATCTCCTTTTGGCAAAATTTCAAAATCTCTTGGCCAGTATTCACCATCTCTTTCTTTAGAAACAAATCTGGAAACAATAAAATTTCTTAAATGGCTGAGATATCACAAGATGTCTTCTGAGACTCAGCAGTGGTCTGTGGACACACTCAACAATTTCATGACTAAAAGCAAAATGATAAGATAATCTTAGAAACAATATAGTCCAATTTCTCAGCCAAAGTTGGAAATTATATGTAAGTTTAGCAACAAGTTTCCATATTTCTGCTTTCTGATGAAACATACTATTTCATCTATTTTCAATAAAGCTATTTGTTTTATCATTGTTTCTATAAAGCTATATATATTCTTTTTTAACAGTTAAATATCAATTTACTTCAGTCAGAGAGCACATTGCTTGTAAATATGTTCCATAATTTTGTTTCCAAAGTGGGTACATCAGTCAGAAAATTGAACAGAATACATTCTGATCAGTTTAAAGCTATATGTTTTTCATAAAGCTCTTTGTACATTCCTCTTCCACAGATTATATGTTCCCATATCAATTTAACTACTTTGTAATTGATTTTTTTCCCTCTACACCCATGCCACTTGGGCATTACCTCCTTGACATAATATTGTTTATCTCTGTTCATTGAAATGTATTATGAATTAACACACTATCTTTGATTTTACATGACCAGTGTGGAGATGAATGGGATTACTACTTCTTTTTTATCTTTGTATTAGCCTTTATAGATATTGCTTACAGTATGTATGTCTTCGCAATTTTCATAGACTTATGAAAACTACATTGCCTAAGTTACTTGACACTTTACAAACTAAATCCAAAATTACTTTGATATATAATAACACACTGCACATATTATTTCTGCTTAAATGGAAGACTATATCTATTAATGATTTTTTGGTTGTTTTTGGCTTTCTATGATTCATAAATATTGATTCTTTTACTCTTTCCATCTCATTGGCTTATTTTTCTAAGTCGTGACATTCAAAGGTTTTGTGAGCTATTCCCTATTTGGTCTCATCTAGTAATGGATGAAAATATAGAATGAAACATATTTAAAATGCATACATTTCAACATCATTAATTTTAATAAATAAATTATATAAAAACTTTGAATAAGCAAAACTTTGATATGTGTAAATTTGGGGAATGTAGTAACATTAAATATTCAAGTAAAATAAAAGACCAGGAATATTAGAAAAACAGAAAGCAATGATGGTTGTACAGCAAAGAAGCAAAAAATTATTATATTCATAGAGGATGGTTTAATAAATATTGTCAGGTAAGAAGAGAATGATAACATCACCCTCAGTACAAAAATTAGAAAATACTTAATACTTAACAATATAAATTTCTTTTCAATTAAATAAAGTAAAAAAATATTTGGAACATTTTTCACACACATTCATTGAACAATAAGCAGAAAATATGATAGTTAAAATATTTTTATAAATAATGTTGTGTTTATGGAAACAATCAAAATTTACATAAAAAGCCTATATTCGATAAATTTAAAAAGTAACAAAATCAGTGAATATAGCTCTCAAGGTCTAAAATATTTGTAGATGTTGTACATGAGATTAATTATTTTTTAGGTTATTATTTTATTATAGTGACAGTGGTTAATAAAATCCAGTGTTTCAAGTGTACAATTCAACAGTAAGTCATATATACATATTGCATTGTATGTTTACTGCCCACAGATTTCTTTCTGTCACTACATATTCGAACCCTTTTACCCTATCTACCAGACACCTCCTCCCTACCCTCTGGTAACCACTGTCCCTGTCCATGAGTCTCTGTTTGTTTGTCTTGTTTGTTTGTTGCCTTTAGGTTTATATCCCACATATAAGTGACATTATGTGGTTTTCAACTTATTCTCTATGGCTTTTTCCACTTAGCATGATCATCTCAAATTCTATTAATGAGACTAATTAAATGTAGAATAGCTGAACTCGAGAGTAGAGAACATGGCTCAAATTGTGAAGTTTCTAAAACCCCAAATCTCAGAAGAATTGAATTCATCTCTCAAACATTGTTTCTATTTCTGTTTTACTGCAAATTCATGCATTTAATGAAAGGAATATAATAACAGTGTTTACTAGTGAAATATCTGGTTTTCATGTATGATTTCATTAAATACCCAGGACAAGGAAAGCAGAAAGCATGCAGCCAACAGCTGCCATCTGAGGTTAAGAAGCAGGCAGGCTATGCAGCGAAAGAGCGAGCACCTCTGAGAACAGCCTGGCTGTTCTACCGCAGTCCTCCGGTGCCAGGTAACACTGTGGACCTGTGCGCTGAGAGTATCGCCCGCGGGTGCTCAGACACCATCAATACCTTCATGAACATGTGTTTTGCCTAAGTCACCTACATGGACCATTGAGAACATTATTGAATGGTCAAGCCTGGACGAACTCTTTGTGACAAACCATAAGTTTGCCATGTCACATCCCAGATGACTTGTACATGGTAAGTTCTATAAGCGAGACTTCAGTGACAAGGGTAAAGAAAGGGACATGGAGAATTTCCCTCTTGAAACTATAAATGTGGCTGTGTCCTTAGCAAGCTCTGGCTCCCATTCAATTCTTTCGGGGTTCTACTAAGCCAATTTCCTATCTACCTTCATACTAATAATGCTTAGCTTGAATATTAAGATTAGTTTCATAGATTTTTAGTGGAAAATGTTAGGAGATGTTTATACTCAGGAAATCTAAGAGCATATTTTAAAGAATATGTGTCAGATTCCTCTGTTGAACTCTTTATGTCCTGAAATCTGCAGCAGCCAAATATGTGTGCACAT
>JAQQSQ010001874.1:0-11795 GCA_028627145.1 Eidolon dupreanum
TTTTTTTTTTTTTAGATGTGGAAATGTGCAGTGGTGTAAGCGAGTTGGGTTTGAGCTTATAGCTTGTTTTCCACAAAATTGAAGATGAAGTACTCATGAACAGGACATGTAAAAAAATGTCACTTTCACATATTTGTAAGGTATTACAGCATAATTTTAAAAGTACATATGAATACACCCAATACACACTTCTTAGAAAGATAACAGTGATAGCTATATAGTAAGAGAATGTTGCAGAGTTACCTACAGCTTTGCTATCGTTTAAGGTCTCAGACATCAATGCAATGTATACATTTCTCTTTATGACTATCTTCCTGCTTCTTAGGTTAATAACTTCCTATTTTGTATTGCTTTGTTTGTGATATTGTTTGAGTACTCACTATCATAAGCCACAATAAACATATCAATCTTATGTAAAACAAAAAAAATTATTAATAAAAAAATGAAAAAATTTTAATGAATGATTTTTAAGCATTTAATATCTACAAGATTTTAAACACAGTAAACAATTCATTAACATTTTTTAAATTAATACATTGTGTTTATTCATAGTCAAGGAGAGGCAAATCAATTTTACTCTCTCTACTATGATGTCACCTCACAAACTCTTGAAAAATTGAAAGTAGCAAGAGTGACACTCTGCAACCTTGAGGTCTAGGTCTTAAGAGTTGCAGGACTTTTGCCTCTAGTCACTGGAAGATTCCTTGTTGGTACCTAGCCATCATTCTGGGAGGAAGCCCAAGGAGTGATAAGGAGAAGCCAATGTGAAAGACAAATGAAGTCCCTGCCCAGAATCTCCAGCTGACCTCTCAGAGCAGTAGCACCAACAGTCAGTTATTTAAGAGTGATGCCATTTTGGACCCTGTAAGTATCCCAGTGCCCCACTGGACAATGAAAGAGTAAAATTCCCAATCAACCAACAGAAGTATAAGGAAAAATAAATTGTTTTTCTTATTAGCTATGAAAAGTTGAGTCTTTTTTGTTATATACCAATAGATAACTAAAACCAGATAAGTGCTTGCTTTTTGGTAGACTGGGGACAGGTTTGACACTGAAGCTTGCACTAGAGTCAGTCCATAATGTCCTACCTCTGCAGAAACAAAACTATCAAATAAGTATACAATCTTCATGAAAATGACACTTATAATAGTGTGAAATTATTTCTATGACAAAGTAAATATAATTTCTAAGTTGAATAAAATGGTCCAGAAACACCATAATAACTGAAAATTATGAAGATAGCTTTTGAAAAATGTCACCGATAAAAGAAGACAATAGCCACAGCTTATTGGTAATATGCCATTTTGGAAATGACTGGAATTTCTCATTAGAATTCTTATTTTAAAAAAAAAAAATTTAAGGCAAAGCAGTTCCTGAAGAAAAGAGAAATCTACATAAGAAATTCAGTCTATTTCCAGTATTCATGATTTTACACTGCTTTCAAATATCGGTCTGAGAAATATCAAGTAAACAACTCGAAAACATTAATAATGCAATCAGCGACTACAGTTAGTACACTTTCTAAGTAGCTATGTAACAACATCAAGGTAAAGCTGTTAATTATTTCTATTTCAGTTACAAAATTTCCTAAGTTCATTAGAAGGAAAAGACATTTCAAACTTTAATTTCATACAAATATTACATTAAAACACAGAAGCAGACCTGAAAAGCACATATCAGGCTGTGAGTGGGCCCCTCAGGACTGAGCAAAGTTCACATATTGTAGGTCCTCACCTCTGAATCTGGCCTCACCAACTCTGAGACAACTAGTAATGATTTGTAAGGTAGACATGACCTTTATGACAAATTTTCACCCCGCTTCATACAAATATTTTACACTGATCTGCAGCCAAAGGTCTCTTCAAGCCTGAGTCCTAAGCATAAAAAGACCATTGAATAAGCAGTTACAATAGTTAATTATTTTTTAAAAAAACTTAAATGATTAAAAATATATTATTTGAAACAATCTAAATTTATTACTATTATGATTTCTACCACTGTCAAAGAATTACATAAAGCCAGATTAAAAATTTTAACTAAATACTCACATAATATAATGTAGGTGAAAATAAATTATAAATCACAGCACACTTTAAAAATCCATTTTTGGAAACCCTAGAATACAAGGTCAGCAAACAAGTCTAATTCATTTCATATATATATATATATATAAAAGAAATAATTTCATATATATATATATATATATAAAAGAAATAATACTCTCTTTCTCTCTCTCTCTCTATAGAGAGAGAGAGAGAGAGAGAGAATATTATCTTGTGTTAAAGTTCTTTCATAGAAAATGTCTGTTTCTCTGATAATAACACAGACATTAAAGTTGTGCTAAACTGAACAGTTTTAGAATTGAAATTGTATAAGGAATAAGGGAGCAATCAGAAATTTACTGAATAAAATACAAATCTTTAAATGAAAATAAAAAGAAAGCAGTGCATTCTATATTTGATATTTGCCATAAATGGACACAAGCTCACTTTCTCAAAAGAAAAATTAGGGGTACTAACCAAATTCAGGATTAGAATTGTTCTACCAGAAATGAAAATAAAGATGGAATAATTCATCCAAACTAGCTGTTTTGGTGAGAAAACCTTTAGATGACTTGTTTTTTATGATAAGAAGAAAACAGTAATAATATGCCTTTTATTATGTAATTTATTTGCTAATATCCTTATATTCAAATGAATCATATACAAAAGATTTTCTACTTAAATTACTATTTTCAAAATGATGTTAAAATTGTTAGAGCTTAATTCCTATCAATTAAAATAAAATATAAACATTTATAAAGTGTTTTCCCAAAATATATGCCAGGCATTATCAAGCAAAATTCCTCTGTTTATATTACTTATCAGTAATATCCTATGACAAAAGCAGTGATGGTCAATACGGCAAGGAAGATAAAATACAATTCATTTCATTGAGGGGAAAATGTCCCTCCATTGTTGAAAAAAAAGGAAGGAAAGAAGGAGGGCTGGGCAAGAAACAGAGAAAACAAGAGAGAGTAAGAAATGTTAACATGTTATGTTAATATATGTTATGCTAATATATGTTATACAAAATAAGTATTTCATAAAAATTAAAGTAATACATAGTTTCCTTTCACTTTATTGGTTTTATATATATGTAAAATACATAATTTTTTATGGAATATGAAATAAAAAAACTGCTTTAAATTCACTTACTATTTATTGGTCATGTGAAATGGTAAGCATTTCGAAGGTATTTAGTAAGTCTAATTAATAAATATTTCTAAAACTGCCTTTGCTAATTATGTGAATGATGTAATAGTTTCCAGATTTCCTATAAAGTGATTCAGAAACATCAAGAGAAATACAGATTTTGAGTCAGAGATATATGATAGGTGAAAGCAAATGTATAGCTGATATTTACAAAGCAGATACAGAAATACAAAGGAACAATAAATAAGGTTTAATAATGCTAAAGAAGATTTCTTTAAAAAAAGGAAATGTTTGGGAGATAACTTTCACAATAGGTCCTACAATACATTCATCTTCTGTCTTGTTCACTCTCTCTTAATGTGATTGGTTTTGTATTTCTAGAATACATTAAATTTGTGCCAATAAAGCAATGAAAAATATTCTAAGTAAATAGGCATTGACACTTAATACAGATTAGATATTTCTATTTACATGTACCTTTGGTTTTAATAGATAATAATGTTGAGAGATTTTAATTTCTAAGGCTTGCTATGTTCTGTTTTTCTTCCTTATCATTCCATCAACAAACAGCTCTATAAACCCGAGCCACAAATAACTAGTACAGCAGTTATTTATTACAGAATTATGTTGATTAAGTAAAGAAAAATTATAACATGTAGTATGCCTGTTTTAACAAAAATGTGTTTTAATATAATTTCATGATTATATGAAACCTAGAAAATATATAATGTTTTAATTTAGCCAAGAAATTATCACAAAGGTCATAAATATACATTTAATATATAAAATTTTAAGTCTTCAGGGAGAGTAAAATTCTTAAAAATTTTAATTTTTTAAATTTAAAATATTTTACATAAAGTGTCTTAAATCTTATTTCCCCACCTAAATATGTTTGCTTATATTTTGACCATTTTAATTCTCCCTTGCTAAAAACAAAATAACAGGTCTTAAAATGGAGTTGCTTATGCTATGCCCATGTCACCAAACCAAGATTTAACAACAGTTTTGGCTCTCCCAAAAATAGAATCATAAACCAGAAATCCCCTGATCAGTACCAATTAGGTAATTTGCCTGGTAGACCCCTGCCATCTCCTCAAGGAAAGTAACCTTGGAATAACCAACTCAGTTTTGTGTCTACTATAACTTCCTTGTTCCATCTCCCTTCTGCCTATTAAAGTCTTTTTTTTTGTACAGCTCCTGGGGGCTCCTTTCTATCTGCTAGATTGGATCTGTCCAATTCAAATGGATTTTTGCTCGAATAAACTCTTAACATTTTTAATATGCCATTGACTTTCTTTTAACACTATGGTCCACGATCAAACTGTAATGTGCCCATTTGCACTTTCATAGAAAAATTCTAGATTCAATGATTCTAAAGACTACATTGATATCGGTCATGAATTTATTAGAAAACCAAATTAGTGAATGGATGTGAAAGACAGATGGTTAATAATGAAATTCAATTATGATTGTCCATCACCATTAAAAGATATTTCAACTATATATAAATGTTTAAAATGACACTTTCATTTCTTAATATTTATGGTTATTGAACTTCCTCTGAATTATTGTGATGCTAATATTTAGTCAAATAAACTGGAAATGGCACTGGAGTTATTGATACAGACTTACAATGTATGATTGATTTACTCTAAAAGCTCCAGTCAGATGATTCAGAAAAGGTAACAGTAGTACAAATAGCCCATTTCTTCAAAATCAGGTAATTGACAGGTGTTATCTCTTAATTGAGAGAACTGGGGTTTTCAAAATAATTTCACAGCTACCTCTTTTTTTTACTGCGTAGACATGATACATGTTTCTGAAATTTAAGAGAAAGTTAACTCAAATATGTCTGTTTAACACCAAATTCTATGGAGAATTAGTCTTATAGATAATAAGAAAAAAATAAGTTAAATAATATGTGAGTTGCTTTGACTATTAGATGGTAATGTTGGGCTACTCCATTCTGAGAGTCAACCAAAAAATAATTATATCTACCATGGCACAAATCCATTTGTCACTAATAAAAATTAATATTTGATTTTACTTCACAAACTCTTTCTTCTCACCACTTTCCTTCCTTCTCTGAGCAAAAGCACTGTTACTACTCTAAGCTAAAATGTTAAGTCATCCTTAATATTTTCTTTTAGTCCCAACAACTAAGCCGTTAGCAGATCGTACATGCCCCTATCCTTACTTGCAAAGCAAACTTCAAATTTCTCCACTTCTTGAATCTTTACTGTTACCATTCTCATATTTTAAATTTGCATCACTCAACTCCCATCCCCCAACCTAGGTTACTGCATTTGTGTCTCTGTTTTATTCATGCTCTACTCCCAACTATTCTATGTTAATCAAACTCATCTATAAATATAGAGAAATTTTATTCTGCTTTAAGCTATCCAATGGCTTTTCAATTGAGGGAAAAGAAAAAAAAATGTTCTTTCTATATCTTGCAAGGACCTATTTAATTTTTTTATAAAACTTTTCACTGTGTTTCAGAAATAATTTTCCTTTATACTCTGTGTTAAGTCCTTTCTCAATTTAGAGCATTCTTATGTATGTACATATAGCCTCCCACTATCTAAAATGCTTGTATCTCAGGTGTTGGTATGACTAGTTCAGATCACTCTTAACCATTGGGCCTCAGTTCAGTCTATATCCTCAGCTAGCCTTTCTCTGGCCTCTCTACTGAAAGATGGCCCTCCTTTCTCTCACATCACTGTTTATTTATTTTATAACATCTTTCTCCATTCAAAATTATTTTATTGATTTGTGTTGTTTATTACCTCATTTCCAGTTAAACATTCTCCCAAAGGCAGTGATTTGACTACATTTTCATTGCCAAGCACCTTGTAGAACTCCTTCCATCCAGTAGGCACTCAATATTTGTTGAATGAATTGAACTAAAACATAAAATCCATACGATCGCCATTCAAATATATATAGTCTTGTGGGACGTTCATTATCTCTCAGACAGTACTGGTCATGTAGCAGAAACGATTTACATCTTCATCTGTGCTGAGATGTCTCCACGTAGGGTTGGTTGCCAGGTTAAATATAGGACCCACTTAAACTTGACTTTCAGGTAAAGTTGATTTTTTTTAAGTATAATCATGTCCCAAAGATTGCATGGGAGATTCTTACACTAAGAAATTATTCACTATTTGTCTGAAATTCAGATTTAACTAGGCATGCTGTATTTTTATTTGCTAAATTTGGCTATCCTACCACAGCCTATATATTATACAGGGTGTGAATGGCTGATTCTTTAAGAAAAATTTTGTTTAAACAACTAATTTTCTAAATTATGTATCAACCCTAGGTCTGGCAACTTTAAAAGCCTACTCATCAGCCACATGGGTCCTTATGATCTAGACTTGCTAGAGCATATGACTGTGAACAGACCCTTGTTTGATTTCATCAGAATTCTGATTGATAAAAATGGCACTTATGGCAGATCATTTGAAGGGGATGTGATATATTTATTTCCCTAAGCACACTAATTATTATTCCAATGATACAGAAAGATGCAGAAGCTAATAAACCAGGATATTAGCATATTTGCATCAAATTACTAGGCCTCTTACGAAAGTTTCATGCATACCCTTTGGAGGTAAGCTCTTGATTTCCTTTAAGGAAATCTAAAGAAGCAACTAAATGAAGCCAACTTAGCATGTTTCATGGTAACATTCTCCAGGTTATCCTCTAATGCACTTTCAATGTTCACTAAAGGAAGGTCCACATGATATATTATTTCTGACCTCACAGCCTTGGTACGCATCCAAGTGGATGCCAGGCTCACTGCCATTGACAACACTGGAATTAAAGGGGAAAAAAAATTCTATTATCATGTTTATAGGCAAATGTGTGTTATTCTGATACATAGCTACTCTGAAGTATACTACTTTATATATAGTACTCTTTATCATACTGTCATATTTAATTCCACTGAACTTTTTCACTTTCTTTCCAATGAATAACAAGCACTTGAGGACAAATACTTCCCCTCTGGCATATCTTTTACATCAATATAGAAATTTTCTTGTATGTTAATAAATACAGAATACGAAATGCCATCATTTTTATAATTAATTTGGACAACTTCTGAACACCCTCTCAGCTCCAGGCATTCTATTACATTATTTACATTATTCTGCACTCCCAAATCCCCATGCAAGAAAGCAAAGTGAAGACATACTTAACACTGTAACCATTAGTCACGACCACTATTATTGAACCTTATAAATAATATTATAGGGTAAAAATTGAAGGCAGCAGATAATCAAACAGAAGAAGTGAATTAAACAAATATATTTTACTTTTACAGTTTATTTCTTCTATAATTCTTCTTTACAAAATATGAATTTGGAAAATAATCTAAGTTATAAGATATATATATCTGCAAATTTTAAGAAAATCTCAACCAATAGTATGTTTGATGCATTTGTCTTCAGTTTGCAGATAGATAAATATTTTAAATGACATATATTCTTCTGCTAACCTGCAGCTTTAGATTAAATTAATGGTGTCATTTAAACCAATGCACTTGCTTCTCCTATACAATGATGTCAAACTTTATAAGTGGAAATCAATTGATTTTATATTTATATATTGACTACAATTGTGCAATTCGCTATGTACACCTAAAGTATACACTAAGAAGGAATTATTTTAATGTATCTTGTTACAGGAGAATTTTCCATACTTAGAACTTGACTGAGAATAAAAAGTCAAAAAAAAAACATTATTATTTTAAAATTTCTCCTAAATATTAAAATTATGTTAGAGCAAAATGACATAAATATATCTAAGAAGAAAATGATTTCATTATTGGGTGATTTGTAAGATGTCATGGACTATTAGGATATTCTTAAATAAGGGTGTTATTGGTGTCTAAGAATTTTTAGCCTGAGGCTCCAGCGTGTGGAAATCTGTTATTTTCTCCTCCTAATTTACCAAACTGATGACTTTGTCACTATTCTGTCAGAAAACAATTGGAAACAAATGCAAGCTTGCTAAAAAAGTTTAAATAGGGCACCATACTAGGAAAAAAAATGATCATGTATATTTAGTGAGTTAAGAAATTAAATAAATAAAAATGTGTAAAGTCACGTAGTGTGTTTGCTATGTTAATTCCTTAAGGTTACTGGAGAATAAAATACATAAAAAATATTCATTTGCTTATAATGATGAGGATTTTTAATAATAGAAAAAGCAGAAGTTCTTATAGATAGTACTTACTATCTATAACATATACCTATTTATAATATAAATAGTAGGTAAACCTGTTGCTACACTAATTAGCACAATTCCCTTTATTCTACAGCTACCAAAATCTTCTGCTGATTTAATGTTGAACTTTCTACATTTAATGCTAGATTCACATTAGCATTCTCAAGTAAAATAGTTTATCATGCATTTTAATTCAGTCAACTGTACTCTACAACCTTTAAGCTATAAAAAAATATTTTTTGGATATCCTGTTTTGTTTCTCTTTACCCATCAATTTTTCTCAAATACCTACTGACCTAGAAAATAGTAGAATTGAATAACTTTTTAAAACTCACTGTTCCTGCACTTCCAGTCAGCAAAGGTCAAGAGTTGTCAAGGTCACAAGAGAAAACAAAGGAAGGCGGGAGATACTATGGTAAAATAGCTCTGGAGGCAAAACCATTGTCACTTAACTTCAACATTTTCTATCTGTGTGGCTTTGAGCAATTTACTTTACTTCTGGATATCTCGATGCAAAAATGGGACAAAAATGTACCCTATCAAACATGGATAAGTAAAGAATAAAACAAGATTATTCAAGTGATAACTTTTACTACCAGTGTCTGGCACACACAGAGTGCCCATTACAGTTTAGTTTTTATTACTATTTCACTATTAGTAATGCCTCACTATTTACTGGCATTGCAGTGCAGGCATTTAAAATAGTTTCCTAAGAAAACAAACTACAAGTCTTTTTCTTCCTCCAGTTTAGAACCCTGTCCAAATAGTAATAATCTCATGATCATTACCGAGTGAGATTTCTCAGCCAATGTTTAATGCATTGGTTATTAATCACATCAGAGGCTAAAAGTGTCACATTATAAATGTATCACAACATCCTTGTCTAATTGACCATGTAATCTATTACAGTATCAGTGTTTAAAGCTGAAATATGTATCCAAGTACCCTTTAAAGGAAGAAGTCTGAAACAGATCTCAAAAGACTTTTTAAATCAACTTTATTTTAGAGCAGTTTTAAGTTCATAGAAAAATAGAGCAGAAAATATGGAAAGTCCCTATATACCTCCCACACACACAACCACCCCCAGTGTTAACATCCCCACCCTAGAGGTGTATTTATATCAATGAACCTGCATTGACACATCATCACCCAAAGTCCATAATTTACATTAAAGTTCATTCTTGGTATTTGACAAACATATAATGACATATATTCACCATTGTAGTCTTATACAAAATGATTTCATCACCCTAAAAATCCTCTGCTCTGCCTATCCATCCCTCACTTCCCTGTAACCCCTGAAAACCACGAATCTTTTTACTGTCTCCATAGTTTTGCTTTTTCAAAAATATCATATAATTGGAACAACATAGTATATAGCCTTTTCAGATTGCCTCCTTTCACTTGATAATTGAAGTTTCCTCCATGTCTTTTCATGGCTTGATAGTTCATTTATTATTAGCACTAAATAATACTCCATTGCTTGTATGTACCACAATTTTATCTGTTCACGCACTGGGAGACATTTTGGTTTCTTACAAGTTTTGGCAATTACAAACAGAGCTGCTATAAACATCCATATAAAGGTTTTTGTGCAGACATAAGTTTTCAATTTGTTTGCATAAGTATCAAGGAGTGTGAAAGGTGGATCACATGGCAAAACTGCCAAACTGTCTTCCAAAGTGTCTGTACCATTTTGCATCCCCACCATCAATGAATGAGAGCTCCTGTTGTTCCACATCCTCACTAGCATTTGGTGTTGTTGGAATTTTGTTTTTTGGCCACTCTATTAGGTATGTAGTAGTATCTTGTTGTTTTAATTTGTAGTTCCCTAGTGAAATTATAAGGTTGAACATCTTTTACTTTCATATACTTACTTGCCTTCTGTATCTCTTCTTTGGTGAGGTTTCTTTTCATGCCTTCTTTCCATTTTGTAATCAGCATTATTTTCTTGTTGAGTTTTAAAAGTTCTTTGTGTCTTTTGAATAATCTCTGTCGATAGTGTCTTTGCAAATATTGTCTCCTATTCTGTGGCTTGTTTTCTCATTATATTGGCAGTGTATTTCACAGAGCAGTTTTTTTTTTTTCTTTTTGCTGATTAATTCTTTCCTCCATGGTGCCTTTGGTGTGTGTCTAAAAAGTCGCTGTCATACCCAAAGTCATGTAGGTTTTCTTCTATTTTATATTCTAGGAATTTTATAGTTTTGCATTTTATATTTTATGTATAAGTCTATGATCCATTTTGAATTAATGTTTTTGAAGGGTATAAGTCTGTTTCTAGATTCGATTTTTGTAATGTTGATGTCTGGTTGTTCCACTAATTGTAGAAAAGGCCATATTTGCTCAATTGCATTGTCTTTGCTCTCTAACATTTGATTCTATTATATTATAGGGATCGATTTTTGTTCTCTTTATTCTGTTTCACTGGTCTATTAGTGTATTTTTCACCAGATACCACACTGTCTTGATTTTGTGTTAGTCCTCTAACATTTTTCTTTCAATATTGAGTTGGCTCTTCCAGGTCTTTTGCCTCACCATGTAAATTTTAGTACTGATTTGTCCATATTCACAAAATAACTTGCTGAGATTTTGATTGGGAATTCACTGAATGAATCTCTAGATCTAGTTGGAAAGAATTAACATCTTGTATTGATAGTTACCAATCCATGAAATAGAATAGTTACTGTTTTGATATCTTTCATTGGTGTTTTGATATCTCTCATCTGTGCTTTACAGTTTCTCTCATATAGACCTTGTACATATTTTACTAGATTTATATCTAGGTATTTAATTTTCTATTACTATTATAAATATTAATGTTTATGAATTCAAATTCCATTTGCTCATTGTTGATATAAAGGAAAGCAAATGACTTTTGTACTTTCACCTAGTATCCTGCAACCTCATTGTTATCAATTATTAGTTCCAAGAGTTATTTTGGTCAATTCTTTTAGATTTTTTATATAGATATTCATGTAATAAGTACAGTTTCATTTCTTCCTGTCCAAACTGTATATCTTTTACTTGTTTTTCTTGTCCTCTTGTATTAGATAGGTCTCTAGTACAATGTAAAAAAGCAGTGGTAAAAAAGGATATAGCGTTCCTGATCTTGGTGAAAAGGCTTCAGGTTTCCCACCATTTATATGCCTATTCAGATTATCTATTTCTTCTTATGTGAGTTTTGGCAGATTGTATCCTTCAAGGAATTGGTTTATATCATCTAGGTTATCAAATTTGTGATTACAAAGTTGTTCATAGTTCTTCTTATCATTGTAATGTCCATAGAATCTGTAATGATTCTTGTAATTTGTGTTTTCTCTCTCTATTTTTAGTTTTCATAGCTTGACTACAGGCTTATCAATTTTT
>JAQQSQ010001875.1:0-11793 GCA_028627145.1 Eidolon dupreanum
CCCGAGCCCCGGCATCGACGGGGACCCCAGCATCGCCCAGGACGCATGGCAGGCGCCGTCAGCCCCCCACGCGGCCCCTTTGGTCCCCTGTACGGTCACCACGCACACCAGCTCCCGCGTGCGTTCCCCACAGCCAGCACCTGCGCCTCTCTGGGGCCCCCACCTGGCCCGTGGGCACAAGCGCCAGCAGCAGCTGGGGGTTCACGTGCCCTCGCCCCCCTTCACCAGCGAGCGGTGTCTGGGGAACACACCCCGGCTGCCTTCCCCAGCCTGGGCCCAGGAGCAGATGTCCGCACACGGCCCCCTCCGGAGCCCTGTTCCACGTCACCTCCATGTCACCTCCTCACTCGTGGAACTAGAATGGGGACTGAGGCCATTGGCCGGGCCACGCACGCCGGGCGCCCCAGTGCCCAGACCTGGGGGCCTCGTCCCTCCTTTCGGGGGACGTGGACCGGCACCACCCAGGACCAGCTCCATCCACTGGCTCCCGAGGGAATCGGTTGCTCTCGTTTTTTCCTGACCTCCATGAAAAACGATCTGCGAAGCCCTCTCTCGCCCTCTCTCCCACTGAACTTGGGTGGCAGTGTCACAGAGTCCCCAGGATGTTGCTCTGACAGCTTTACGGGGCACTCGCTGCCGATGTCATATGTGTCCTCAGATACACTGTGTGTGTCCCCATAAAAATGATTGGTTTTAAGTTGTTATTCTAATATTACTGTGATTGTAACATTGGCGCCGACAGTCTCCAAAGGGGATGAGTATCGAGGCTGATGGATATGAGCAGGGAGGCCCCATCGGCCGCGTGGCAGGACGGGCCGCCGTCCGGCAGCAGCAGGAGCTCAAAGCCCATCATCTTGATGTTACTACAAAGATAACGACTAATAAGTGGTAGCGTCATAAATAATCGAAACCACCTCACAGACTGGCTAGAACCAGACGCACTCGTGAGAGGAAGCAGGTGGCCAGTCCCGGGGTCTTGGGCCCTGTTTCAGAACTCCGCCCCGGGAAGGGACGGTGTCCCCAGACGCCCCAGGCAGCGGAGGGGCCGCTCTGGCTCTCTGCCCTTGACGGTGGGTGCAGAGGGGCATCATTATCCAACGCTGAATGCCACACCACCCGTCACCACCACGGCAGTCACCCCACCAGCCACCTGCTGGAGACTGCACAGGCCGGGGGAGTCAGGGGCAGGACTCGGGGGTCACCAGAGCACTGAAAAAGGGGGCGGGGGCTCCTGGGTACCACTCCCAGGACAAGACGTGAGGAAACTAGCTCAGGGAACGGCGATGAGCCGGTCATACACCGATGGCCTCAACGTCATTTAGTGACGAGAAGTCCCACCGTGACCCCCCCGGGACTCCTCCTCGGGTCGGCCGACCTGCAGGCAGCGGCAGGGACAGCAGAAGTGAGGTCCTGGCATTGGCCAAGGGCCCGACCTGCTAGGGTCAGCCAGGGCCTGTGGGCAATGGTGAGCAGTGGGCTTCCGTCCTCAGCACCGAGGCCTTGAGGGGTGTCAGGGAAGGATGACCTGAAGTGACTTCAGTTTTAAGGCTCACTCCTTCTGTCAGAAGCTAGACAGACTGCAGGGGCAGAGGTGGGGTCAGTGAGACCAGTTAGAAGGCAACTGCAGTGGTCCCCATGAAGCACACATGGGAGGGGTGGGCCCCCCCAAAAGATGCCGAGCAGAGAAGACCACACCCCACGGACCTGCCTCACCCTGTGGATCGGTTAGCTGCTGCCATGGAAACGCCTCGGCTCCTAGGTCTCACGCTGAGGCCCAGCCCTACGGGGCCGTGTCTCCCACAGCAGGTGGGGGGCTCCCAGTGTGGCCAGCTGAAACACAGGCTGCTTCTCAAGGCCTGGGCTCGGAACCGCCACCCCAGCCCTTCAGCCGACCTCCACTTGCTGAAACAAGCCCCTGAACAGGCCAGACACAGGGTGGAGCGCCAGCGATTGCTGAGCAGCGGGCAGACCCGCCGGCGCCCGCTGGTCCCCACACCGCTCTCCTGCCCGGTCCCCTCCTGAGCCGACCAGTGCCTTCAGCTCGGGGAGCGGCACTTGGCATATGATACGTGTGACCACGTGTGATGCGCTCAGGCACACAACGCCCTTCGGTCCTCGCTACACTAGCAAAACGGGTCGGTGTCCCTCCGCCCTACAGATGAAGAAGGGAGGCTCGGAGAGGGACGCGGTCTACAAAAGAGACCCGGGGAGCAACAGAGCCAGGATCCGAACCCTGAAAGCCGCCTCCAGAGGAGCCTGGCCCCTTCACCGCCACACTCGCTGGCCTCCCGGGCCCGACACACAACGCGGGGACGCAGGAGTCGCCTGGAGGACCCGAGTCCTCAGACGAATGCGGGGAGCGAGGAGACAGCGTGGGTCTCAGCTGGGTGCGTCTAAGCAAACGACTTCCCAACACGCCTCTCAGTCCCCTCGTCCGGGCAGTGGAGACGCCGACACACGTGTGATGATCAGAAACAGCGTGTGCTGCACGCCCAGCCGAAGGCGACCCCCGCAGCGAGGGGCAGGGACCCACGGGCTGTACACGCCATGGAGGACGGCCACGCACAGCCCCGCCCCCCCAGAGGCCACGGCCAACCCCCGCCAGAGGCGAGTGTGTCGACGGCCTGCAGCTCACTTTCTGAGCTCCTCGCCCGTCACGCTGACGGCGGGACAGCCTGCGGAGACTTCCAGCCCATTTGGCAAATGCAATTAATTCCTTCGGCATTCAATTGTCTTTTCCTAATTGTCCACGCGGACAGCCAGGCAGAGGGAGGAGGGGGCGGAATGAAAAGGCTGTCCGTGTCACTTCTCTGCCAGTGGTGGGCTCTTCTGAGGGTGGACTCGCAGCTGTCCAGTCCCCACACCGGAACCTGACCGAGACCCCCCCAACACGCCCGCACACGCGTGCCCCCACCGTGCTGGGCCACAGCGCCCACCGGCCCCGGTTCCTGCAGCCACTCGCTGCGCCCTGGGGAGGGGCAGATTCCAGCGCTGGGCACCGCTCCAGCCCACGCCGGGTGCGGCCTCGCCCTGGACAGAGCCACAGAGAGTCCTGCCGGCCCAGGCTGAAGCTCACAGGGGCTGGAGGAGGCCGTGACAGCCTACGCCCCAGGCCCCACCTTGCCACACCCCGGCCCGGCCCGCACCGCCCAGCCCTGCGTCCTTCTGAGTTTCTGCCTGGGCTTCTCTCTGCCACCTCCCTGGCCACTCCTTGACCTTCTCAACACGGCTGCGCCCTGAGCCACTCGTGGTCCTGAAACTAGTGAGCCTGGTCCAGCCGACAAACCTCCTCCTGAAAAGGGCATATCGTGGTGTTGTGGGACACGCCCCCATACGCACGCCCATCAGCCAGCCCGAGGGGGTCCCTCCGGCTTTGCGTGTTCACGTGGACTCCTGGGTGCAAGAGCCAGACCCCCGCCCCATGCAGACTGGCTTGAGCCCAGCGGGAACACGAGCTGGTGAACGAACGCTGGGAGGGAAGGGCCCAGGCTCGCAGGGAACTGGTGCTCACACGACGGCCACTGAGGCTGCCGCTCCGCCTCGCTCTGTGCTGTCCCTGTCCTTCAGGGCGAGGGGGACGTGCCAGGCCAACATCCGGCCACCTGTGCAACTCAGCACCAAAAGGACGTCTCCCCCAAGTCCCGGGAAAAGCCCTACACGAGGGCCTTAGCGGGCCCACGTGGTCATTGCCAGAAAAACTCACGGTGGCCAGGGGCAAGAATATGAGAGCTGACCTGCCGGGTCACAGGTGGCCTCCTGGAGCTGAGGCACGGCGGGGGGCCGGGGAGCCTCAGGTGCATGGCCCGGGGGCGGGGGCGGGGGCAGTCCCAAGGCAGAATCAGGGAGCTGCTACTAGAGCAGGCTCTGCAAACATCCAGACGTCAGTACCCAACGCTCGCTCACCATGTGGGCTCGTCCTGAGGGCAGGGACACAGGGGAGGGTCTGCAGGGCATGGGAAACGGGACGCACTGCACCCAGGGGGGAACAGAGCAGAGTTCTCCCTGGGTCACCGAGCACTTCCAACGTCCAGCCTTTGCGAGGCTCGACACTGAGGGTGTCCCCTCGACTCCAGAGGGAAGAGACTGTCCACTCCCTCCTCTCCCAGCCTGTGGAGTCATGAAGGCTGGTCCCCTCCTCCCCTCCAAACCCGGCAGGACCTGTCACCGAGGCCTGGCCCAGAGCTCACTCCACGGCCCCTGGCCAGTGGCTGGTTCAGGGACGGGCAAGTAGCAAAGCTGAGACCTTTGCCAGAACCTCAGGACCAAGACCATCTCTTTCCACAGGATCCCACAATTAGAGCCCATGTGACACCAGAGCCGCCGGAGGCCACGACAGAGGCAGAGGAAAAGCCAGCGCCGGGGCCGCAGCCCAGACGGGCAGAGACGTGTCGGAGGGCTTGAGCTTCTCGGCCCGGCCACACCCGAAGGCCGACCCTGACGGGAGCTCTGGCATGCGAAGTAATAAATGCGCTTTTCTCGCTTAAATAAGTTCAAGTCGGGAGGTGTCACCTGTGGCATTCTCATTGACGGTCTCTTCCTAAGGCCACTTTCCTCCCTTCGGTCCCTCTATCTGCTTGGTCACCGGGAGGAAGCTACTGAAGTCAGGAGAAGTCATAGAGCCCAGAGAGCCACAGAGCCACCAGCTGCCAGCCAGACCCCACCCTCCAGGCCCGAGTAAGTCCCACACCAGCAGGACAGGACCTACACTCTGCCCAGCCCATCTGGGTCCCAGGTCGACGTCCCCTCACCCCATCGCACCATGCCCGAGGATGCAGCTAGAGCCCAGCACACGGCCTGACTCCTCGGCTCCTCCAGGGTTACAGGACACTGGTCCAGGCCACCGTACTGTTCGTGCCTCGTGCCATGGAAGGAGGGGAGGGGAGGGAGGAAGGACAGGGAGGGAGGGGGGAGGGAGGACAGGGAGGGGTGGGAGCCCCAGCATACTACACAGCACATCATGGGTGTTCAGTACTTATCACTCCCTCACCCAGTGTCTGCCTCCCATTTTGCACCCAGAAAACCCAACCCCTTTCTGCAGTTTTTCCAGGTTCTCTCCTGTCCAGTCCTGACCACGTCCTGACCACGCCATTGCCATCGGCCCTGGTCACAGAATCCCCCGGACACCTCCCAGCGGCTGTTTAGCCTCACTCACCCCCACAGCCTCCTTGTCCATCCTGGAAACCCAGGCCAGCCCCCCCCCCCACCGCCTCCCAGCACAGCCCGCGGCTCCGCCCTGGGCCCACGCTTCATTCACAGAATGCCTACTTTCTGCCAGGCTGCAAAGGCTGAGCTCGGCCCAGCCCACAGGTGTGTTTTGTTTGGCTTGAAAGGAGTTTAAATATTTGAATAACCCACCAACATTTAAATGTCAGAAAATCTCACATCAAAATCTCTCTTAAAAATCTAAAGGTCTGGACGTGCACGGTCGGGCAGAAGGGGCGCCTGTGACCAGCACTGGCCACCTGCTGGCCACAGTCTCCACCAGCCGGGGCCCTCAGGCATCTGGGGCGAGAAGATGTAGGAGTAGGAAGAAGGAAGTACAACCCTCCTGTTTGCAGATGATGTGAATGTCTATGTAAAAAATTCCAAGAATCTACACACACACGCACACACACAATACACACATGCACACAGATACACACAACAAAGATCCAGATGCATGCACACAGACACACACTCCTAGGATACGAGGTCAACACACAAAGACCACTTGCACTTCTATTCACTAGCAACGAACCAGTACAAATGAAGATTAAATATCATTTACAATCGCTCAGAAACACGAAACACAGGGACTGTTTGCTGATGGCTAGGAAACACTGAAGGAGAAGTCACAGAAGATCTAAACAAATGGAGACGAACACTGGGCCGGGGACTAAGGGACTCAGCATGGGACAGACTGGGGATTTCCCCAAGGTGACATGCATGCTTGGTGCAAGTCCTACCAAAATCCTAGCAAGATTTTTTTTTGCAGATATGAGTAAACTTATTCTAAAATTTACATGGAAAGGCAAAGGAACTAGAATTTGAAAAACTTTGAAAAAGAATAAAGGGGGAAATCATAGCACCCACCTTTATGACTTACAGAAGAGCTACAGCAATCAAGATCACGTGTCACCAGCAGAGGGACAGGACCCGGAAATGCCACCCTCTGCCAGCCAACAGTGCTGGGTGTGTGGACACACACAGAAGACAACAAATCCTACGAGCGAAGGGGTTTCACTGTGTTCACGGCTCTACCCAGGCGCCCACAGTGCCTGATCTTTGTCGAACGCTGGGTGGCGATCGAAGCCCCCACTTTGGGCCATCGCACTGCAGGGACATCATTGCCCCGTGCGATGGAAATCCAGGGTAGGGAGGCCAGAACAGCCACCCAACATCCACAGCCGATGCGGGGTGGGGGCCAGCTTAGGGCACCCGGGGTCCAACTGAACCCTCTCGCTGCTGCCTCTGCCCTTTGGGCCGATGGAGAAAGTTCAGAGAGACCACGAGAATTTTCAAGGCCCCAAGCTCGACTCGCAGGAGGTAGAGTGACCAAGCACCGGCCGATCCCAGGACACCCAGCTGCTTTCCAGGGCTGTCCTGGGTGCAGTCCCAGAAGACAGCGCCAGCCCCTGGCCTTCCCCAGGCTTACTGAGCCTGCCAGGGCACAGGGTAGGGCTCAGAGGCCCCTCACTCACGCCTCGACTGCTCCCCACATTCCCTCGACTGCTCCCCACATCCCCAAACAGAGCGGCCCAGCAAGGCACGTCGAAGCTGTGCTCCACATCCACCCAGTGCCAAGCTCCTAGGGGTCCTTTTCACAGTCCCCAGAGCCGTCGCCGCCCTGGAGCTGTGGAGACACTGCAGTGACGCAGGGACACGGATGACGTGGCCGCGTCTGGGACCCACTGACTGCATGCTCGGAAGTACGGATTTGTTTCCTGCTTTTCTGTAATCCAGCGTCCTACCCGGAGCTGCATGTGGACCTGCCGAGCACATGCCTCCTCGGCCAGAGGGTTCCCTGTTTTCCTGCAAAGGCAGACAGTGGGTCCCTGGAATGCGCTCTGCCGTTCGCTTCAAACGGAGCCCCTGCTGTGCGCCACCCACCAAGCGTCGTGCGTGTGGGGACGACCATCTCTTCTGCTGAGGACACTGGTGTCCTGCGACTTCCCCAGACTACAGAGAACCCGACCACCCGCCACCCTGCCCTGCCCGTCAGCTCCAGGTCACAGCGCAGGGAGAGAGACGGCAGGTGCCAAGCGTAACGGACGGAGCCCTTGCCCCCGTGGGACAGGGCTGGGGCGGGGTCGCGAGGGTGGGATGGGTATCTCGTGAGAGAGCAGGACCCCGGAGTGCTGTCTCCCCGTCTCTGCTGCGTGAGGACGTGTGGGCCGGGGGCCGTCTACAGGCCAGGAAGGCCTTGCAGCAGAACTGGACCGTGCCAGCACCCGATCTCCCCGCCCTGACGCCTCCTCGCCCGGGACAGTTCCAGGGACGCGAACGCCACCACCCTTCAAGGCAGGAGAGAACGAACTCCAAGCTCCAGGAGGTCCCACTTCGTCTCCGGAGGAGTAGGTGACAAACATCGCGCTCTGGCGGCCATGGTCTTTGCCGCTGCAGCACAGGGGCCGCCTCCCGCCTCCGGCCTCCGCCCAGCCCCGAGCACGACGCTCCCCTCCCCCGCCCCTGCCCTCCCCGCCTCTTGACGCCCTCCCTGCTGGTCCTGTCAGGATTCCTCACATCACAGCCCTCGGCCTCACGCAGAGGGTGACACCCTCTGTGGACGATGCCCTCCGTCCAGGGGTCAGGCTCAGCCCACGCAGAAGCGACCCCCAGGGTCGGATGTCTCCCCAGCACGCCACGAACCCCACTATTCGTTCCTTGCCCTCCTGGGGTGATTTCACCCCACACACCCAGCCGGCCAAGCCCCCCAGAGTCACCTGACGCTGCCTGCTCTGCCCAGGATGCAGTTCGCCAGACTCTGCCAGGCCAGCCTCTCGCCCAGGCTGCTGTGGTCTGGCAGCTCCAGCTTCTCAGGCCACAGTGACCCCACCCACCACCCACACAGCCGAAGCGCAGACACAAGCACCCCCAACCCCCACGTAAAGCCTCAGCGGTCTCACCGCGCCCACCAGGCCCCAGGCCCCAGCTCACTCTGCAGGACTTCCCTCACGCCATGAGCACAACCTGGAGAGCTCGAAGACAACCCCAGCACCTAGACCCCACCCCAGAAAGTCCGATTTACAGGGTCGGAGGGAGGGGCAGGCGTCAGACTCTCTAAAGCCCCCAAGTGCCTCCCACAGCAGCACCCACGCGAACAGCCGAGGGTCCTGCCTGGGCCCAGGCCCCCCAGCTCCCAGCGCCACGTGGGTGACACCACTTAGCCCTTGGAACTCAGCTGCTGGGACCTTCCTGACCCCAGCCGCTGTCTGCGTTCCCACCGCTGGCGCCCGTCAGAGCATCTTCGCACTGACTGCTAACTCTGTGCCACCTCCAGGCTGCTGCCTCCCTGGGGCCTTCGCTGCCGCCTCCCCAGGCCGAGCACAGCGGCCCTGTCGTCAGGTGACTCGGCACGTCTGCCGAGCGGATGAATGAATGAGTGCGTGGATGGTCACTCTGGCCATAAGCACACAGCAGGTGCTTGGTAAACACGTGTCACGTGAATCACCAGGCACGAGACGTGGGAGACGGGCACCCACCCCGCCATGCTTCTACAGGAGCGGACAAGTCAAACCGGACTGCCTACAGTTTGGCTAAAATGGAATTTGCCGAAGATGGTCTGAAAAATGGATTTAATTACGCCCGTTAATAGGGGAGTCGTTGGTGGCTAAGATTTAAAGCTGAGGCTGGAAAAGGTATTGATGACTTTACTGTTTCAAATTATACAGGAGGTTATTTCTCAGTCCTGCCTTAATTATAAGAATGCATCTCCATGAAACCTCAGCTTTGGAGGGAAACAGACAAAGGCAGAAGCAAGAGCTGCTATTTCACTGAAATGGGGCGTCAGAAGCATCACAGCAGAACGTGGCTGGCTCAGCCCCAGGGCTCGACCCAGGCGAAGGTCGCATCACAGCAGCGACCGTCAGGACAGCCCACGTGGCTGTGAGCTGCAGGAGGGGGTCCAGCCCGGTTCCTGAGCCCCGTGGACTTCCTGCTCTCCACTCTCCCGTCAGCCTCCCTCAGAGACCTGAGATCTGGCTGGTTCCACAGTCGGGTCCTGGAAGGGACAGGACCTCCCTCCTTAGCTCAGCTGTCCCCTCCCTACAATGCCTGCTTTGCCGCTGTCCCCACCTCCCCGTCTTACTGACCACCTCCCAGGTCCAGGATCATGATTCATGACCAAATAACAGGCTACAGTGACTCTGTGACCCATCCCACCACTAAGCAGGATGTCACAGACACCCCGAGTCGGAAGACAAGGCCCAAAGGTGGGGACACGTCTCTGCTGGGCATGTGGCATGCAGTCGATGCAGGTGGAGGGTCCACAGTCTGTGGGGGAGGAGCCTCCTCGGAATCCCCAGGGGGACGTGAGGGCACGCTTCCTGCAGGGAATCCCCAGGGGGGCGTGAGGGCCTGCTTCCTGCAGGGAATCTCCGGGGAACGTGAGGGCCTGCTTCCTGCAGGGAATCCCCCGGGGGACGTGAGGGCCTGCTTCCTGCAGGGAATCCCCGGGGAACGTGAGGGCCTGCTTCCTGCAGGGAGAAGGGAGAACAGCCTCAACGCCCACCGCGGGAAGGGTGAGCAGCGGCCTGGGCAGCAGGACGCTCCCCGGGGAGCCTGGGCCTGGGCAGCAGGACTCTCCCCGGGGAGCGTGGGCCTGGGCAGCAGGACGCTCTCCCCGGGGAGCCTGGGCCTGGGCAACTGGCCAAGCGAGGCGGCTCTTCAGGGCAACAGGAGCACGGGTCAGCCTGACGGCCACTAACATCGAGAGTCACGTCGGTCCAGGGACATATCCCTTTAGGCTTCGGTACAAAGACAAGCATCAGATTGAAGACATGTGACAGGAGGGCGACGGGTGTGGGGACCACGGTAATGTCTTCTTTCCTGGACTGAGTGACGCACATGGACGTTCACTCACTGCTTTGAGTCACCTTAAGGTGGGAATCAGCCGTGTGGCTGCTCAGCGGAAGGCGTGGCCCTCCTCCCTGGACAGGCTGCCCCTCCAGCCACGACTCGGCTGGTGCGGTCGGTCTCTGCTCCAGAGAAGGCACAGAGCCCCAGGTCCCGCTGCCTGGGGGCAAGTCCACCCCCAGAGTCCACCTGTTCAAGGTCCAGTGCCAGGTGCACCCCAGCAGTGAGGCACCCACCGCTCTTGGCCCCAGCGATGCCTCTGGCTGCCCACAAGACGAGCCCAGCTTGGCAGCCCAGCCAGGTGGCTAGGATCTGGGCTTCGGGCAGACAAGGTGAAAGGAGATGGCGTGGGACAGCATCCAACCTGCAGCAGGCCCCTCTGCCACTCCCGCCCCAGCGGGCGCTCGGGGACACCCCTAAGTGAACGAAGGCCGTCCTTGGCCAGATGGGACCAGATGACAGCAGGCCAGACGACAGGACGTTGTCTACCAGACGGTCGGAGGCTCTCAGGTGAAGCTGCTGGGGTGACGCTCAGGGCAGAGGACTGGTATTCAAAACGAAGTGTGTATGTGTACACACGTGTGTTCACGCAGACGTGTGCGTGCTCTGCGTGTGGACATACTCCGCGTGTGTATCCACATACACCCATGTGCTTGTGAACACCCTGCAGGCCCAGGAGAGTAAGGCGATGCTGCAGGGGACGCAGAGCACCGTCCGCCAGCCCAGGGAAAGGCGGACACGCCCTCCAGGGCACACAGATAACGAGTGGGATGTGGAGTCAGGCTGAGGTCCTGCAGGCACCGCTCACCCGTGTGGAGAGACTGATGCACCGTGGGGGCCTGGAGAAAGGCTGGACTGCACGGTGTGGGGGCCAAGTTCACGGTGGCGACACTGGAGGGAGCGATGCTCGGCTGAGCCAAGGCCGCTGACCGTGCCGTGCCGTGTGCTGAAGATGGGGGGCTGTGTGTGCCCGGCGTTCTCCGCAGTCAGGGCCCACCATGCAGGGAGCCCCGGCAGGCAAGACGGGGTGGGGGTGGCAGGGAGCGTGTCCCAGCGGGCTCGCCACGACCCCTCGCACTGGGCGCCGGCCCATGCTGGGTTTGTGCAGCGGCAGAGCCAGCCTGAGCCCCGCCCAGCCTGAGCCTCCCTTCTGCCAGCGCCCCAAAAGCTGGACCTTGTCCCTGCTTCCCACCACAGCGCTTCCTCTCCCTCAGCACTAAGCCTCAGTCTGTCCCATCCCTACCGGCTCCCATGGGGGACAGAGGGCTGTGGGAACAGAGCAGACAGCTCCAGGATGTCCCTCTCTACCCCGGAAGGAGGACGACTTCCAGCAAAAGAGCCGTGGGCACAGGGAAGCTGAACGGCCCCAGGCAGTGGGGAAGGGAGTCATGGTACAGACGACAGTGGTAATCAGCACCGACGCCCGAGACCACGAGCCGCTGAGCCTTCTCCAGCGAGCACCCCGCTCACCCCTCCCTGCAGCCAAATGCGGCCGGCCCTGCCGGACCTCCAGGCCAGCTAAGGACGGGCCACCACCCCAACTGGGAGGCAAAAGTCGCATGGGATCTTTATGCTTCTTGATCTTTGGGAATCATGGACACCCCTGGACCCCTTCCTAGAGGCGGGGGGAGCATATGTGCAGCTCACTGAAAATTTTGTGCACGGTTTCAATGAATTCCCAACGTCTGTAAAACCCACCTATGAACCCTTCATGGGTCAACGAATCTGTTCACTCAGTCA
>JAQQSQ010001876.1:0-11792 GCA_028627145.1 Eidolon dupreanum
TCTTTGTCAATTTGCCGATGGTATTTTTTGCCATGCAGAAGTTTACATTTTTAATATTATTAAATCTTTTACTTTAAATTAGAATAAATTAGCAGAGATCAAATATTCAAATATGAGAAAAACAGCACAGGAAAGCATGTTTCTTAATAACTAGTTTGTAAGAAAAAGAACTGATAGATTTGACTTCATAAAAATTTAACATTTTTAATATAAAAAAGCAAATGTAAGAGATAAGATAAAGAACATTTACAATATATGATAAACATAAGGCTAATCTCCTTAACATATAGATCTATAAAGAAAGAAAACATAAAATAAGGAAAGGCTATAATTAGGCAATTCGGAGAAAAAGAAATGCAAATGCCCACTTTCACTCATAATTAAAAGATATCATTTTTTACAAATAGATTAACAAAGATTTTTAAATGTTAATTACGCATAACACTGTGGTCACGTACAGTTGCACAGAGTGTTCACTACACAGGGACATCTAGGCAAGGGAGAGTTGGGACTGAATCTGCTAATGTTCCATTTGTTAAGGCTGAAAACTGCCTCACCAGGGAGCGTGACTTCTATTTCTCACAAAGTATCATATGGTCCTAATAAGCAGTACTGCGGAGAGAGTGCAGAAAAGGAATTCTCGTATAGTGGATACAGACACTGATCCAGCCTCTCTCAGAGTAATTCAGGTCTATCAAAATAAAATATACAAATGTTCTGACCCAGCAATTCCACTGCTAAGATTTTACTGGTACATTTAGTTCAAGATGTTTAGATAAGGATGTTCATTTCAGCATTGTTTATGTAGTACACACACACACACACACACACACACACACACAAAAGAATCCAGAAACAATATAAAAATGCAAACGTGAAATACAAAAACATGCTGGAGTTATTTTAAAGAAATTATGATATATCCATTTATAATATTGTTTGTTTATAGGATCAAATATATAAATATGGAAATATTTTCAAGTTATATTACATGAAAAAAATCAAAGCCTAGAGCATAAGTATAATATGTCTTACTTGTATTTTGATAAAGATAGATACATGAATGAAACTATCTGGAATGCAAAAAAAAAAGTTGTTGAATTATAATTGGGAAGAGAATGAGGGTTCAAGAGGGAATAAATTCATTTTTATCCTGAACCTTCTTGTAAAGTTTGACTTTTGGCCATGTGCATGTTATTTTCATTAAGGAAAACAAATCCTCTCCATTTTTGCCTTTATGATTTCTTTTTATATAGGGTTTACAAGGAAATGGGTAAATATGCCGGGCAAAATAAATGTAAAGCCCAACAAAAATATGGAAACCCAGAAACACAGACAGACATAGGTTCTATCATGGCCTATGTGTGATCCTGAATATTTATTTAACCACTTGTATTCTCTTGTCTCCTAAAAATGAGAAGAGTGGCTTTGTCTGTACCTTCAACTCAACGTGCTGAGGCTAGGCAGCCAAGAGTTGGTCTGAGGCACAGTGAGGGTGGGGTGGGGCTGAAGATGTAGTTACTAGATTCAGACACCACTCTTCATTAGACAGAACCAGAGTAACATGCAATTCTTGAAGTAAAAAAGAACAAAAATAATACATATCTGTCATTCACATAATCAGTCATTGGCTCAAAGTAGTCAGGCTGTTCATTGAGAATAGATGTTGAGTCATTCGTATACTCAACAAACATTTATTATGTCCAATCTGTACATGTCAATGAGAATACTGGAAGTCTCAGCCCTTCTAGAGTAAAACCACCATATTTGAGAGCATATCTATTTAGCCCGTATTTGAAATACTCAATATAATACCAGCAAACCAGTCGAACAAAATAGAAAAAGTATTATATACCATACCCAAGTAGGTTTTATCCCAAGAATGCAAAGTTAGTTTAACATCCAAAAATCAATTAATGTAATACACTATATTAATATAATAAAGAATAAAAACCATTTAATCATCTTAATAAAAGCAAAAAAGCCTTTGACAAAATCCAGCACTCATTCATAATGAAGACTTTTCACAAACTAAGAATAGAAGGGAACTTTATCCCTAGGATAAAGGGCACCTATGAAAAACAGCTAGTAAGACATTTAATGGTGAAAGACTGACTGCTTTTCTACTTAGATCAGGAACAAGACAAGACTGTTCACTCCTGCCACGTGTATTTAACATTATACTATATAATGAGTGAGAACAATTCGACAAGGAAAAGAAATAAAAGGTATTCATATTGGAAAGGAAAAATAACACTATCTCTACTTGCACACAACCTTTTGCATAGTTCCTGTATATAGTATGACCTTATACATAGGAATCTCCTAAAAAAAACTATTAGGGCAAAAAATGAGTTCAGCAAGGTTGGAAGGTACAGTTTTTATTTATCTATACACTAGCAAAGGACATTCTGAAAATGAAATAAGAATACAATTTCATTTACAATATTATCAAAACAATAAAATCCTTAGGGATAAATTTAACAAAGAAAGAGCAAGACTTATACACTAAAAATTACATTGTAGAAATAAATCAATCATCTAGACATCCATATTTATGGGTTGAAAGACTTCATATTGTTAAAATAGTAATATTACTCAAATAGATCTACGAATTCAACACAATCCCTATAAAAGTCCCAAGCTGCCTTTTTTTGCATAAGTTGATAAGCTAATTGTAAAATTCATACAGAAATGCAAGGAGACCAGAATAGCTGAAAGAATCTTGAAAAAAAAAAAGTGTTAGAAGACTTACACTTTTTTTGTTTCAAAGCTCACTATGAAGCTACAGTAAGCTAGACAGTGTGACATATTAACAGAAGCACAGGTCAGTGGGAAAGAATTGAGAATTCAGAAATAAACCCTTACATATATGATAAATTGATATTTGACAAAGGTGCCAACACAATTCAATGAAGAAAGAATTGTCCATTCTGCAAATGGTGCTGGACAACTGAATATCCACATGCAAAAGGATGAAACTGGAACCCTATATCACACCATACATAAAAATTAACTTTAAATGTATCATAGACCTATATGTAAGAGCTAAAACTATAAAACTCTTTAAGAGAAAACACAACTGTAATTCTTGACTGTTTGTTTGTTGGGCAATGGTTTCTTAAATACGATACCAAAAATACAAACGAGGAAAAAATAGATAAACTAGACACAATCAAAATATTAAAATTTTGAGTTGCGAACTATAGTATCAATTAAGTGAAAACACAACCCACAGAATGGGAGAATATATTTGCAAATCATATCTGATAAGGGATTTGTATCCAATATATAAAGAACTCTTATAACTCAATGATAGCAAGGTAAATTACCCAATCAAAACTGAGCAAAAGACATGAATAGATATTTCTCCAAAAACATATATATAAATGGCTAATAAGTACATGAAAATATGCTTAATGTCATTACTAATTAGAGAAACGCAAATCAAAACCACAATGAGATTCAACTTCACACTTGCTAGGATGGCTATAATCAAAAAGATAATAACAAGTGTTGGCAAAGATGTGGAGAAATTGAAACCTTCATATACTGCTGGAAGGAATGTAAAACAAGACAGCTGCTTTGGAAAACAGGCAGTTCCTTAAAACATCATACAGAGTTACCATAGGACCCAGCAACTGCACTCCTAGATATATATCCAAGACAAATGAAAACTTATGTTCACCAACAACTTGTACATGTTCATAGCAGCATTATTCACAATAGCCCAAAAGTGGAAATAACCCAAATGTCCATCAAACTGAATGGATAAGTAAAATATAGTATATACATACAATAAAATATTATTTGGCAATAAAAAGAAATGAAATACTGATACATGCTACAACATGGATGACCCTTGAAAACATCATGCTAAGTGAAAGAAGCCAGACACAAAAGGCCACATGTTGTTACCTTCCATTTATAGGAAATGTTCAGAAGAAGCAAATCTACAGAGATAGAAAATAGATTAGTGGTTAATTAGGGGGTGGGGGTTGAAAAGAATGGGAAGAGGGATTGATAGTTGCACAATACTGTGAACATACTAAAAAAAAATGCACTTTACACTTTCGATAGGTGAATTTTATGGTATGTTAAAAAGTAGAAATAATGGGTCTAACCACATTTTCAGAAATAATCATTAATGGTCTTTCTAGATCCCAGAGGAAATAGATGTAGCCTTAAGCTGAAAGTTTCAAAATAGCCTGAAATCCATAGAGTGAAAAAAAGCAAGCTAACTTGTAGCCTACTATGATGAGTCTTAAAAAAGCCCAAATGGAGTAATAAGTATCAACAACTGCACTCTGTGTTACTGATTCCTTAGACTCAAACAGATTTTCCCCCACTAAATATTTAAGATTAGAATCATCTTCATTGTAATCCCTAGCAGCTACTCTAGGTTTAAACAACTAATAGATTACTGAAATCAAACAGAACAAGTATGTTCACACACCATTTGTAAAGCCATAGTTAGACAGCTAACAAGGAGTGAACAAAATTCTTGGAAGAATAGAGGGTTTGACATCTGCAGACTCAACACCAACATGAATATAAAGCCTAGATATGACAACCAAATGTTCTCTTTTTGTTGATTTTCATTTTAATTTAGAATCTGATGGCAAAACTTCAGGGAAATGGAGTAATAGTAATAGACTTATTAGAGATCCTAAGTGGATATCATGAGGAAATTACTCCACCTTTATAATACCAAAACTTGAATCATGACCACTATCATCTGTTTCCTGAAAAAAACAAAATAGAAAAACCCTCTACTCATGATGTCTGGATTGATCACTACAATATATACAATTTAATTATAATACCATTCCATGAGATATTACTCTGAAATATCTTTTATGGTCAAGCATAATTTTTTTGTCTAAATGACTTTTTGTATAACTAAACTGCTCGATCTCTTGACACGATTAATCATTGTATTAGAAATTATAGCTATCTGTGTATTTTTTTTGCTGTACTGGGTAAGAGCTAGGACAGTCACATCCTAGCATTCTACTCTGCTTCTTAGTCATCACTTATGGGATATTTCTTAATTTTTGTAAAGGCAAAATTCACTCTTCTAATAATAAACCCCCTAACAATATTTGTGGCAAAAGAACGAAATTCAGGTTAGCACTTTATCCCTGATATACTGGAGTACTGATTTAATTCTCTGCTTAGCCAGTGTAGAAATTTAGAAATATAACTTCCTTAAAATGAAAGAAGTGAGACAAAGGAAACTAAGCCTTTTTTTGCACAAAACAGTTTTCTAAAATTAACATCCAAAGCAACCCCTCTTCCAAAAATCCCCCAAAAGCCATCAATGTGAAGTCTCTGACGTTAGGGAGCACTGTTACAACCTTGTTCCTAACAGTAAGGAAAGGTGTGATGTGTTTTGGATTCTGACTTCTCTCCTTTGCAGAGGGGTCCTTCCCTTGGGGCATTAAGGTAAGCCCCAGTGAAGCTTATGGTACTTCAGGGAGTAAGGCTCTGCAGTATAAACAAACCCATGTGGGGAGATAGAACTCTATCTAGTTAAAGACATCCTGGAGCTGATTAAAAATACCTTCATCTGTGCCTTGTCATTTCCTTTCAGCAAGATCCTGTTGATGTTGACAAGATTTTAAAAGCGTATCATATATCTCAAGAATAACAAAAATGGCCTCTTTGAGATTTTCTTTTAATTGTTGACTGAAAAATATCAAAATAGTATCTTACAAATGTATTGCATTTTCCAATCACAAGTAATGCTACCAAAAAGTTGTTTATCCCTACACTGGTGGAGAAATGCTAGACGTACCTTCCTTCCCTTTTTTGTTTAAGAAAATGGAAAAAAAAACTTAAAACAGGGCATTAGAACTCAGAAACCTTACACATATTTCCATAAAACGAACTTGAGCCCTCAATAACTGAGTTCTTGAGATACGTTTCCCCAAATTTACAGCTTAAATGACTAACATCGACAAAACAAATATCATTGGAAACGAGTCTTTTTCCCTTTCTTTAGTAGTTACTAAGTATTCAGAGTTCTGCCAGGATAAGAGAAAGAAGGTAATCAGCACTTCTCCGAAAAACGAACTATAAATCAGTTGAAAACCTTGGAAGAATTCAGTTCTGGTCTGTTCAGAAGCCAAGCATAAATATAGAAAAAAACCTGTTGGCACGTTTATCTTACGCTCCAAGTTTCGCGTTTTAAAATCACAGTAACACGCAAATGGCGTTTCTGGTAAATTTCAGGCTCAGAAGTAATTCAGATAAAGACCAAAGAGAGGCATCCCCTACAGAAAATGGAGCCTGTGCCTTTAAGGTAAAATCGGCTGGATCCCAAAAGGCATTCCACTTTTCCACGACAAAGAGTTTGGGGGAGCGCTGCCTCTCGGGTTTCTCGGAGGGACTTGGCGGGTTCGGGCAGAGCCAGACGAGTCGAGGAGTCCTCGACCGCCCCAGCTGCCCAGAGCAAGCCCAGCGCCGGCCCGCGCCGCGGGAGCGCATCGCGTGCACCCGGGACTCACCGCTGCTGGGCTGCGGGGACAGCGTAGAGACCGAGGTCTGGCCCATGTCTAGGGTCGCAGGGCCAGGTCCGGCGATCACGCGGCTCTTTTGGTCTTTCGCTCATGGGTCCGCTCGCAGACAGATTTCCAAGCGTTCATTTCCCGGTCTGCGCGGAGCTGCCCGCCGGGTACCCCCTCACCTTCTCCCCCGCGCGGGTCTCCCAGCCCGGCCGGCCGCAGCCGGCGCGGCGGATCCTGCCCAGCGGATGCCTGTCATTCCTCTATGCAGATTAGCTGGGGTCAGGGGTCACGGAGGAGGAGTGAGGGGGAGAGGGCGAGAGGAAGAGGAGGAGGGGGAAGTAGGGGGCGAAGAAGTGGGGAGCGGAGAGTCCCGGGCTGGGCCCGCGGGGGCTGTGAGACCGGCGTATCCCCCCTACCCCGCCCCCACCGCCCACCCCACCTCATGGTACTAGAGAGTTCAGGCGACTCCCTTTTAACTTAAAAGGTTCAATGTCAAATGATCCTTTAGGGCTGGAAGAAAAGGAATTAAAGTATTTAGTCATGGTACTTAATTAAAGAAAATTCGTTTCTTCAGAGGTTAGTTCCTTCCCCACATTCTGCTTGGAGCACTGCAGCTCTGTTAGATGTCTCTTATGTGTGCATTTTTTGTTTTAAAAATTATCTTTCCTTTAACAAATAAAATTTACAAAAACAACATAGGTTGGACAATAAATCTGAATGATGGATCTGTGTGTGACATCAATAAAGTTTACACTTTGCTCTCTACCACTAAAAAACTCTAGGATGTTCACCTCTCATATTATAAAAGAATCACTGTGAGAACTATGAGACTGTGGTATTTAAAATATACAAAAGGTGAAAACAACTAAAACAACAGTAAGTCATTTTAGAAGTGAACATTCCCTAAAAGTTGAATTAAATTCTAGTATAATATCCTGTTAAATCTCAGTCTTCTTAAAAATATGAACAAATATAAATACTCTTGGTATTTACAATCATTGATGAGTAATCTAGACCATATATATGTATATGTATGGATATAGCATTAGACTAGATGGTGGTTTCATAACTGTGTTCACTTCATGAAAATTCATTGAGCTGTATACAATGATTTATACACTTTTCTGAATGTATCTATTTCATTAAACAGTAAAAGAAGTGCAATATATTTAGGTTACTTGCTACAGCTTTCACTTTGTAGGTTTTCCTAAATATTCAACTCAAAACTATAAAAAGCTATATAGTATATTTATTCGATAAAATAATCTGTTATTTAATACTTTAAATATGAAAATCATTGTTTTTCTAAAGTTTGTGTTATTTGCTTTATTCTTTGAAAGATATCTGCTTGCCTTTTTCATCATAGTTAATTAACTTGCCCTATTTCTTAATACCCAAACAGTCCACCCTCTATTGTGGGAAAGATTTTTTTCCTCTAGAATAATGTGGTCAATTATCTACTTCCCTTTGCCTAATTCACTCCTAAGAAACCCTGCTTTTGTTTTTTGTAATGAAATTGAGTATTAACCAAGATGTGTGTTCTAATTAGGACACTGAAATTAATCCTAATTAAATTTTCTTAAAAATGCAAAAATGTTATGTTTTGGGAACACATCCCAGCTGGAGGGGTCAGCAGTGACAGTAAACAATTATAATGGTTTTTCCATTTCTTTGCTTTAGGTTGCCTTAAACAACAAGCCCAGGTTAAGTGTTCTCTCCATCTAAATTGAGGTTAGGGAGCTTCTCACTCTTCCATTGATAGAGCCTAATTAGTAACAGAGGTCATTGATGAGAAGGAATACATATTAAAATTTGCATATTAAAATACATAAATGTAATGATATTTAAAAATTGACAAACTTTGAGGAACAATATTTTTGCTATTGTTACTTCTTTTCCTTGAGTCTCTATTTATTCCACAAATTCTTATTTCAAACATCAAAGAGGTACTCTATAATTCTAGTCTTTCAGGATTAGCTAAATCCATTTTTATTTACCTTTTTCAAAACCTTTCGTGATTTGCTAGTTAATATAACCTTAGTCTCATCTGGTATTCTCATAATCCCCCTATCAAGTTACATACTTTTCTCTGAAACTTTCCTAGTTCCATTACATTTTATCCGTGAAGCATGTCAACTAAAACTGCAGGAAGTGTGCCCTAAAGTTTCTTCATAAGGGTGGGACAGGTATTCTATTTGAGTTCTAGAGCCTCTGATGGGGCTTGGCATTGAAGCAACCTTTTATCACAGCAAACAAATTATACTAATCAGCACAGAAAAAGTCTACAGAAATCCCCAAATTTCATTTCTAGGTCCTAACATTAGGGTTAGCATTTATCATTTAGCAAGGGTATTTTAAGATAACTTTCCCCCGAATTGCCTTACTCTTGCATATTAGAGCTCATCTGCTATTATTCAGCCGAGTCACAGTTTTCTGTGGGTCTATAGTTTAAACTGTGGGGATTTTTAATGTCATCTGAAAAATATAGATATTTCTCTATTATCTCTTTCCAGGGAATTTATAAAAATGCTAATGAAGATTAGTGCCAACATCTAACGCTGAGGAAGCTATATATAATTCTTCAGCATTTATCTCATTAGTCTTGCCCTTAGGTCTATATTTCTGAATCAATCTCTTATCCAGTGATATTCTAGTAAATGTTTCAGCAGTTTTGTCTGAGGGTAGGGGACAAGATTGATTTGTGATTTGTAGTGTTTGCTGGTTTCCATGATGTGAATATGCCTATAATGGTCAATTCAGCAAGCAGTCAACCAGCTTGCAAAATTTATGTCAGTTGGTTTGCAAAATTCCTGGACATTTAACAACTGGCCTGTATGAGTTGGCTTCAGCATACCACACACAAACTTTCATCTTTTATAATATGCTGTCACTAAATCATACCATGACTGAATTTGAGGAATCATTATGTTAAACCTTCCTAAAAATACAGAATGATGGCATCTACTGATTTTTCCACTATACAGTCTAAATAGTTTTCAATTCTTAAAAGTACCTCTGTGATTTATTCATTTAATTCTGGAAAGAAATTAAATTGAGTGGATTAAACAGACTTTCCCCTTCCCGAAACTGGTTTGCTCTTGACAAAGAGGTTGTACTTAACTGAGATTTTAAAGCATTCTACCCTATAATACAGATTTTACTTTGTCTAGTATGAGGTAGGAATTATTAAGCTCACCCATCTGAGGTACTCAGTTACACTTGCATTCCTAATGAATGGAAATCTCTATAGCTATAAGTTAAAAGTAAAAAGTAGACATAAACCCTAATTTTGGCATCTATTTGTGGAAAACTTTCCTACTAGGTCAAAATCCAAATTGTAGACATATAATTTGGTGGCTAGAGAAGACGGTTTACAATGACTACAGTCACCACTACTAAATTTTATAACTTAGTTCAGTGCCAGCTTTTTCTAGGTGGCCAAATCTAAGCTTGGACTGGGAGAAAGAATGAGATCTTCCTCCCTGAGGGCACAGATGACAGGAAAACACACCTCGGTGTTGGCTTTGCCCAGATGGTGGATCACAGCAGTGGTGGCCCAGGAAGCAACAATAGCTGATGGTAGTCATGGACAAACAGATGAAGATTCTCTTACTTGGCACCCTTATTCCTGAACTTAGCCATGAACATCTAGCGAATTACTGACATTACCCCGGAGTAAAGGGAATTGTAGTCACAGAAAAATCTTTCCTAGTGAAAAGGAAATGAAACTTAGTAATTAAAACTTAGTAATCTTCCAAATAGAATTTTTAAAAGTATGTTTGTTTTCCAGATGCGATGGTCTGAAGAAACAACATAAATATACAGATTATCTAAAGCTTCATTTTAGACAATTATTTTCTTTCTACTTACCATTATCAGATTTATTAAAAAGCAGAGAATTGTCTTTTCTCCCTTCCTCTGTTGGAGGTGCTAGAGGGCAAATTTTGAACTTAGAAGGCTGTTTTAACATAAGAGTTTCTAATAATCACGTAAAAAAAATATAACTCAAAAACTAAAAATTGATGTGCAAAACTTTTTAAGTGTTAAGTTACTTTTTTTACTAGAACACCTGGTTTTTAAAAACTTTGTATTACCCACAAACTTGGCTACATTTTGTGAGAGGCAGTTTACTTAGAAAAACATAACTACTAAAAAGCAAATAGAAGTTTTACTATATCTTATATTTTCAGTTACAATTCTGTATATGTAACTAGTGTTTACTTTGAAAAATATTACTCTACAGCAACTGAAACCAAATATTTCTTATGCCTTTTATTTTGACAATTCTGAGAGATTTTAGTTTTAACATGAAAATATAAACAGACGAAGAATTTTGGTTAAGAAAAAAATTACAACTTTGGGCTTTCCAGTTATATGAAGCATCAGTAGGAGAGAAAACCACATTCCACAAGGATTAGACTGAACAGGAAACAAACCTGTAAGACAGGCTTTCCTTTCCTATTGTTCTCATATTTTTGTATGATTTATTTCCCGAGTTTTCCTTCTATTGCTTGTTCAAGCTAAAAGGATTAACAAAATACCTTGCCCCAGCCTTTGTGCAGAGGGTGTGGCGTGTCTCATTGTGCACTTACTTAGTGATTGAGCTGGACAGTTGGAAGATTTACTCTGGAAAATAAAGACCTTGAGGGGGTGTGCTGGATTTCCTTTTCCAAAACTTTCCCCCACCCCAGGAGAAAAAGTGTGCAATTTCCTGCACTTCATTTCACAAGAAAAGCAATTACTCATCTACTGTATACAAAGCTCTAACTTCTATAAAATTAATAATCTTTAATTGACGGACCAAAAATCTATAGAGAACAGTCTTCAAAGACATATTTAATAATTACTGCCCAATTTACAGAATATAATTGCTTAGAGTAAGGTCCAAATCGCTGTTTTATTAACCATCACATCCATAGAATATAACAAAACATCAGGCACATAGGGGGCACTTAATACATATGCGGTAAATAAAAGAACAAGAGTTTATGTTACCTCCTTAATTATAGCAATTATATTGAAGTATGGATGGAAAAAAGAATCCTTCTAGGAATATGTGTATGATTTTGCTAATATTATGTGAGCTCCATAGCAAGACAATATCAAGCCTGGCAATGACTGTAAATTTCCTTTTATAGGCAAATCATCTAGTTATTCAACTAGAATTCACAGAGGACCTCCCATGAACCCAGCTCCTCTAGTACATGGACATGAGGATAAGTGAGGTACAGATCCTACCCAAGTGGGGTTCAGTGTATATACAGTAGTCCTGCCTCATCC
>JAQQSQ010001877.1:0-11791 GCA_028627145.1 Eidolon dupreanum
TTATTTACCTACATAATTTCATATTACCACATCTATAGTGCTTCTGAATCAAGCCTCACAGTTATAGATTTTGTTAAATGTTTTATACATTAAGGGTTTTCTATCCTTGTGCTTGCAACCATGATCTAGGGTCCAAAATGTCTTTGATAGATTTCTGCCTTGGAGATGGCACTGGCTCGGCTTCAAAATTGGTTTTAGTGTCTGTGTGTTCACCATCGGTTAAACCATTTTTCCTGGAAGGAAGAAGTTTTCGAGGAGCAGCTATTGGTTTCTGTAAGTGATGCATTAGGGTTGACAATTTGGTATCCAAAGGCGAAGTCTGAGATACACCTGTTTTTTCCCAGTTGTCCTTAACCAATTGATCTCTGTTGCTCTGTGTTTTTAAGCTGAATGGAGCTTTATCAGAAGGTGGAAGGGGAGCTCGTCTCTTTTTACCTTTCCCATCATGTAACTGCTTGCTTGCAGAAGACAATGTATTTTTCTGGATGACCACTTGATGATTACCATCAAATAGTGTGGCCCAAGGAGGTGGTGAGGATTCTTCATGCTGACCCATAAGGAACTGTCCATTAGTCTCTTCAATTTTTTTTTGTATTATATCAGTTAAACTTTCAAGTTTTATAGGTGAATCAATATCTGTAACAATTTTAAGAAAAAAATTCAAAATAGTATATACTTCACTTGTGATTATTTTCTAAATAAATATGCTATCTATAACAGTCATCGAAAACAGACTAGAATAAGCAAGTGAGTTTTTTTTTTAATAAGCATTTATTTGTAAAAATAATCATACCAATATAACCAAAACCTAAGGAGATCGTGCTCTGTATACTGCATGTGCACACATGTACATATGTATAAACATGTGTATTCCTAAGTAAATGAGTAAAACCCGGCTTTCAAAGGAGTGGAGTTACATCGTGTTTTTTTAAAATTCTATAGATTCAGTAATTATTAAATAACTTTCTTAGGATTTAAAATCTATTCTGACTACTAGGAAAGAATGGATTCTAATTTTATAAAAGCCTAATAAGTAAATTGGGATGAATATCTGCATTACTATTCTCTCCTGTAGACCTGAAAAGTCTCTGTTAATAGGGTAAAAATACAAATCCAGAACCCAGAGAAATAGAGTAAAGCCCTGATACCATTTTGGTGATAAGAATGCTGGGTGAAATTTTCCTTAGCAAAAATAAGAACACAGAGATAAATATTTATTAAATGAATTGCCGGTATTTTAAAATGTATAAACTCAAATATATCATTTTTAATCTAACATTGAAAAGTATACATGAGTGCAGAGACATTGGTGGCAAAATAAATCAGAATTTGGTATTGACTTGTGCTTGTTCACAACACTGTTCACTGAGGCAATCCCACAAGGACAACTAAATATCCTTCCAAGTGTGAGAAAATGGAAGGAATATTAATGAGTCTAGGACTTTAAAATTTTCCAAAGTATTAAACTTAACCAATTTTTTTGGCCTGAGATGAAAGCTTTATTAATATTCATTTATCAACATTACTTTCAAGCAAATTTAATAAAATATAGAAAAAAATTACCGAACATGATTACATTTTTAGAATCCGCAAGTTTACATTTTCAGAATTTTCATCAGCTACTCGGCTAATATTTATTTTCAGTGCACCCTTATTCATTTTGAAGCCTTAACATTTCTGTTTGATCTTAAGCATTCAAACTAAGAAAAATGTGTATTCATTAATTTTGTATTAATTCATCTATTAAACATGAGTTTCTTAGTCTATAATCATGGTCTTTTTCATTCATTTTGACTGTGCCTTGAAAATTTTAGCATTTTAATGTCAATAGAATAAGCTGCTTGAGTATGGACAATGTTGTTTTTGTTACCCTGCAGCTTAGAAAAGACAAACCCCACTTACTCATATCATGGTAGACTGAAGTCGCCTCTTTTGTCAAGAACAAAGGTGGTTTCCGTGGTGACATAATCTCAATTTTCATAAGTTCTTCACAACAATGCTTCCATTGGCCTAAGAAAGATAGAAAAAGGCAGCCTAGTTTAAAACATAAATGTGGGAACATATATTTCATTTCCAATAGATATTGGCACATTTTTCACTTTGAAAAATAATGAATTTACAAAGCATTACCTTAAAGAAGCCACAGAAATTGATTATTAGCCATAATTTCAAGATCCAAGTCTTGGCATGAAAGTAATCTATTTTAAAAATAAAGTTCTATGCACAGATATATAGCTAAGATCTATAAGCTATTAAATACTGTACTATTTCACTAAATGGCCAATAAGTAAAATTTCTATTCATGGAAAAAGTTTGTATAAGTTCTCTTCTTGTAAATATTAAATTAAAATGTCCAGTATTTAGACAGTTGAATGGTAAAAATCAGCTGAAATATAGTTACCTAGGAGGAAGCAGAAAAACAAATAAGGACTGGAGGTTCTCAAAAATGATTTTACTTTGAAAATTCTAATTAAGAAATAAAAATTGTTTATTAACAGTTACCTCTTCAAGATGATTATCATGCTTTTAAAAACTCATATAACTTTAGAAAAACACTGTACTTTCATTTAAGTAAAAGGTATATAAAAGCCTATTACTATAAAGACAGAACACTCAAGATTCTAACTGAATTTAACTTATCTTAGGAAGAAAGACACTTTAAATAAAGCCACTGGGCATTTAGAATAAAAAAACACTCCAGAATAAGTTGTTTCGATTATTAAATTAAACTTTAAAAGTGTGGACAACATTAATTTTTCTTTAAATTATGTTTTACTATTTTCATCTTAAAATTCTCAAATTTATTTCTTCTGAGTGAATATAAATAAACCTAACTTTTCCATATTTATCATGCACCTGCATGCTGGGTAACTATGTGAGAAGCCATGTGTCTATATATTTATATTATAAAAGTTTAAGTTATTGAGGTTTGCCATTCTTAAATTCTATCTTACATTAGTAGAAAAGGAAATGTAAATACATATGTACCTTTTTAGACTGATTTGTAATCTGTATTTCTTTTCCTTTTATTATAGTCTCAATCTCTATATTCAATATCCAATTTAGTTATTTTCTATGGCTTAAAACTAAAGACAATTCATGTTCAGTCAAATTATTCATTTTTGTTGTTTGAAGTCTGGTATACAGTCACAGTAATATGGTAATATATGCACAAATTTTACATATGTCATCTTAAATAGTTAACATAAAAACCTTTTAGTAGGTTTTATTACAATATTAAATACAGAATATTATAAAAATTTCAAAATAACCCACATAGCAACTCATAAAGGGAATAAATCTTGAGTTTGAAGCTTCAAAGGTTGCTCTGCAGAATTTAAATCCAGCAGGATCTGAGATCTGATAACATTCCTCCCCTCTACTTCCTTTTTTAGGTAAATATATAAAAGCCAGTTTTTCGTTTTGGGGGGCAGAAAAAAAAGGCCATATCTAATGGAAAAATAATGAAACACTTTAAACTAGCAAACATTTCTCTGTCAAATTATAAAGTGCAGTATTTTCTCTATATTGACAGATGAAAGCTTTTTATGGTTAAACTGGTAGCAGAATACTAATGCTGAAAATTGGAATATAAAGTCACATTATCCCACATGTTTCTGAAGTCAGAGGTACAAAAAATGTGGTATGTTCACTGGTCAAGACTACAATGAAACATTTTACCAGAGAACAAATTAGGATGCAGTTATACGTGCTACCAAAATGCTAACATAAAAATAAAGATCCAGTGTGAAACACTAAATGAATGTTTTATTCACATAAAATCTATATACTGAAGATGCTGCCCACAGTATTTATTGTTATAATATTCCCAATCAAAATAATCTGTTATGCTAAACTGCATATGTCACACAATATTTACATTATTAAATATTTGAAAAAAATTTATTTTTTGATCCACCACTCCTAGCTCTCCCCTTTTTGATCATCGAGGGCAAAGTGTCATCCCCCTTTTAAATGTTTATCAGTTTCCAATATCAAAAATTAACTATTATATCTCCCTCGCCTCCCAACCTCCACTCCTCAGGCTGTTCTTCCACAGGCTAAACAGACCTAGTTCCACTAATGTTTTCTCACGATTTCTAATGATCTCACCCTCCAGAGTCAAATAATTAAAATTTGCTCTAAATATTAAATTATTCCTATTTGTTCTGTCCTAAATATCTACCTTCTTCTTTGTTCTACACATTGTATTTCGGATAAGATCCCAAGAGGCTGCCCTTATCACTAGGAAGGTGAAAACTTTAAGTGCAAGTCAATCTCTAGGATAGTATAAACACTTCCATCTTTGCTTCATATCTCTATACACGATGAATTCTAAAGTGCAAACAATATAATTTATACTTTAAAAATTAGATAGGCAGATTTTATCCTAAAAGCATTAAGTACTAAAGAAATAGCCAGATTTGAGAACACTGTTGTCATCACTTTCTTATTACTTTGACAGTACAAAAATGCCATGAGATTCTTATCCCTCCAACTTCCCTTCTAGCATTATAAATTATTTTACATAATCTGCAGAATGAAAACAGATCATCTAGTAATAGTTGATATCCAGACTATAATACCCTGGCATTTTTACCTCCTTTGACCCCTCCTTCCTGTTTTTATGTACATAAAAATTATAAAATACCAGAATCATTTATAAAAATAATATAGCCTTTTGTAAGACAGACTCTCTAAATCAGAGCATTTGGAAAAGCAGTTAAAATTTTAGCTGTGATCAGCGAACGAAAGGAAGTTGTTTTTTTAAGCAACACCTAAGATCAGCTGAAATTTTAAAAGGAAAAAATGTAGTGCACAATGATAAGCATGGAACAAATATTTAAACATCTATTGAGTGCCTAGGAATAGTACTTAAGGAAAACACGTCCTAAAGAATCCAGAAAAGCCAGGGAGGGAGTCCTCTGGTTCCCTGCAGCAAGCCAGACATCTCTTCGAGCCTTGATTTTCTCCTTCTTTAGAGCAGAAGGAAATAATTTCTACATCACTGGGTTGTTATGAGAAATAAATGAAGCCATATGGTATGTGGCAGGTAATCAATAAATTTAGTTCCCTTTTTTGCCCCCTCCCTAACCATCACTATATCTGATTAGGCCATGGGTCAGAGTAAGTTTATAAAACTTAATCCTAGGAATGCAGGCATTAATTTTCATAGAGTTCTCAAAAACAGCTTGTAAGAAGTCCTAAAATATCTCTAGGGTTATTTCTAGGAGTTGCAAAAGTACCTGTCTATTGCCTGGAAATGTCTCTACTTTGTAATTCTATAGAAACAGTAGGCTTAATTTGATTAGAAATAGCCATTATCAATAGTCTATGTTTTCAACACACAACTTCAGTATTTTCCTGTTGATAAAATTCCTCCTTAAATTGAGAACGTTAGAGCCTCAAATATTTTATCTACTGGAACTCTATTATATTACTGTCATATTGTTTTTATAATTCATGCCATTGGACTGTGTTAGTCAAATAGAAAAACCATAACCATGGTTTAAAAAAAAATCTCTTTGGATGATGTCCATGATGATATTATAATGAATCTGGAGTTAACAGAAGGTTACAGAAAATATGAGCCTCCTTCTGAACATTTCAATATTTTAGGATCTATCCCCTAGACAAGTTTTTTATTCCTCAAGTGGCTTCTTATCCCTTTGATCAAACATACTGCCTAAAGCAGTTAAAACTTAATATTCTGAGAAAATGTGGTCATTTGTTTTAGGGACCAGAGAAACTTAGGGTAAGAGGTGAGGATACTAGGAATTCAAAGTTATGCTATACTATAGCCAGGCACTGGGGAGAAGCTGAGAGAAAAGCATCGCTACGTTGGTGATATACCACCGTTTTATTCAAGAGCATAAAAACTTGATATAAACTATAAGATTGCAATTTTAATATTTAGATCGCTGTGTGCATCCTTTTGTGCTATGAATATACTACTAGAAAATCCAAACGTCAACTTACTAAGATCAAAGAAATGCTGCCAGAAGGTTTCCATCCACTTCTGAAGGTCTTCTTTATTTTCAGCTGCAAAAATATGCGTTATAGCCTGTCCAGCTGCAGGGTTGATGATGGAGAAATTATGGATTCTTGTCTTGGCATTCTTATCCATTGCCCGAATTCTGGTTTCCTAAATATTAAGACAAAATTGGTGTTTTGCAAGAGAATATTTCTGTAGTGATCAAATGTTTTATTGCTTAGCTACCATATTTACACCACGTGCAATTATAATCTTATTGCTGATCATCTGGAATTTAAAATATGTAATTTTGAGAATTTTCAATATTCAAACAAATCTAAAAGGTTTTTTAAAAAAATGCTTTATATTAAAAATACTGAATGTTTCAAAATGTTACATGTCGCATTTATGTTAAATTACATGAGATTAAAACATAACCTGTTTTGATCTCTCAGTTTAAGTAGGAGTTTGCTGTCTTTTTTATATACATCTTAAGATCTGCAATAAAACAAGTACAGCATGTCATAAATGTAGTATGAATTATGTTAACTATATTTGCAATGGTAATAAAATAGAAGAATCAGTAAAGTATGTTTTTTATTCTAATATTCATGTATAATATACAGTATTTTCAGTTAAAGCAGTAAAACCATAACTTAGTATTTACTGCAGCAAAACAGTTAGGTTTTCCTCATTAACATTTATTACATATATAATATTCATTTACAAAGCCCATAGCCAAAGATCTATAAAGTAATATAACCCTCATAATGGTAAAAATTATTTTTTCAAATGCTGAATACAAGATTAGAACAAAGGCAATGCTTTCATTCATGTTGATAGTCTAAATCTTTTTTCTGAGTGGTACAAAGTATGACATTGTAGTAATACTTATCGTGTCTACGTGTAGAAGAGAAAAATCTATTCACAAGTCACACACAGGCACTGTGATGCCACATGACAAGCTAGCAAATACATGTAGTTTCCAAGGAATCTGTGGGGAAAAGTCTAGAATAGAACTATCTATCAAGCAAAGACAGGGACTTGGATGCCCAGATAATGACTGATACTACATTATTCTAGAGCAGTTCTGTCTATTAGAAATACAATGTCAGCCACATATGTAATTTAATGTTTTCAAGTAACCACATTAAATAAAATGTAAAATAAAAATGATAAAAAATTATGTAATGATTATTACATTATTTAAAAATAATGTATTTTATGAAACTTATATCCAAAATATTCAAATACTGGATAAAGATTTTTTTTGAGATATTTTCATACTAAATTTCCAAAATCCAGTCTATCTTATACTTTATGGCACATCTCAATTCGGATCAGTAACATTTTAAGAGCCTTACAACCATTGATGCCTAGTGGCTACTATATTAGAGCAGTTCTAGAGGAGTAAGGCTAAGCCTGCTACAACATGTGCAGAACAATATCTGGCTGATTAAGAATGGGAAGAATGCTTGAGTATGTTGAGTACAGAGTGAAGAAATACTGTATGTAGAGTCAGACACCAAAACCAACATACTCATATAATGATGTCTATGTGGTCGTTATAGAAGGAGCAGAGTTAGAATGAAAATCTACCCGTACCCTGAAAAATGGGCAGGTATATATGGTCATATACTACATAAGAAGTTCTTTTCTGAAGGAATTCTTATTCAAATATCATGAGGAAAAAAAACATATGCTGTACACAGTAGCAACATAACTTTGAAACTTTGGAGCATCACAAAATATAAGGATTGGTAATTATCTTACAGATAGCCTACCCTGGAATTTTAAAAATACAGGAATGAGTTCAGAGAATTATAATAGACTAAAGGCCAGCATTGTAATTTTATCACAATAGGCTCTTTTTTACACTCTTATACATTAATAAGCTTTGTGAATTAACTCTTTTAAGTAATTATTTATATTTAAAAAATGCTATCCTGGGGTGGCTCCATAGTGTAGCTGTTAGCACGTGTGCTTTACACGCAAAAGGTCCTGGGTTCACACCCCAAGTGTAGCCACAGACCATACCTTGGGTGCGCCTTCAGAAATACAGTTCTTAAGGGGAAACAGCAACATCCATAGGTCAGGGGTGGACGTAGGTGGGGCGCAATTAAAGAGGGGAAAAAAGGCTACCCTAAGTGGCATCTTAGAACCTGAAAATCCATGTAACCAATTCATTTAAGTTTAAAGCTTATTATCACCAGCAGAGAATGATTTACTCTTGGAAGAATGTGTGATATGCTTTTTTATCAGACTAATTGAAGGCTGACTCAGTGAGGGGCAAAGGGAACCCTCTATTGCTGTTGGCCCTCAAAAAACAATAAAATACAAAGTATTCCCAAACAATAAAATACAAAGTATTCTTCATATTTTGCTGAAATTGTTGCTGAAATTGTACTTCACTCCACCCAAATCCTTTTTAACATCAATTTCTGACTACTTTTTGTATATAGGATTAAAATAGATGCAACTTTTAAATAAGAAAAGTGTGATTTTGATAGATGAGTATGTACATTTTTAATAACACGAAGATATCATTTCAAACAAAAAGAGGTACGTAGAAAATCCGATGAACTGAATCATTTATATCCTTCTAAGAAAATGCAATGCAATAATATATACTGCATACTCCATTAACTCTGGTAACCAAAACCTACTATTTTTTTTTTCAAACACGAGGTTTTTAAAAGGTGAAAATGAAACACAGAATAGATTATTGAATGTGGAACTAACTTCTATATTTTATCACCCAAAATAATTTATCTAAGGGAAAATTTCTTAAACCAAAAAGCTACATGTCAAAGAAAAAGTGATTAAATAGTTTCTGGTAATGTCAGAAAGCTCATGCAAGCTATTTTTCATTGTAGGCAAAGTATCAATAACAGTGTTCAGGACTTCACTTCTCAAACAAGGAATGAATTAGAAAACACAAGGTGAATTTCAAGACTGTTACTGTTATAGGCTCACAAAATGTAGAGATGATGGAAGTATCTTTCCTCTTAGCATAATGCAAAAGGAAAGAATTTGGGTACGTTTGCCCGCACTGTTTCAACGGACCTGAAATACTGCCTGGCACCCACTAAGTGACTGAAAAGTATTTAATGAATAAAAGAATAAGAAAGAAAAAGAACTCAGATAACGATAAAGTTTTACACTGATAGACTGAGATCCTAGAGAGAATCTCTAATCCAACTCTCTAATTTACAGACGAGGAGACTTATGTTCTGAAATAAGTGTTCTATCCAAGGTCAGAGTTTTCTATCTTGCTTTTGATAATCACAAACCTTTTAGTTGACTTAGGAGGCTTTACAGTTACTTTTATTGATTTGTGGATAGATATGAGATTATTTCACTGTGAAATTTTAATCCTTGCTGGCTCAACATTTGTCAATCAGCACATATTGAACTGCAACCTCACTGCATGGGATGGTAGGTAACTAGAGGAGGACAAGTAAAGTCAATAAAAATATTATCTGAGAAACCAATATTGCAACAAAAGATAATTAACTCTGAAGTCAAAGGAAAGTTCCTTTTAAGTTGTTCATTAATTTAATTAAAACTGTACTTCAACTTCTCCATTTCTGTGGTAATGGAAAATGACTAAATCAGGACAGATTAAGGAACTGTTTTACTCTACCTTTGACTACGTGACTTTAAAAAAATCTTCTACATACTCAGATTATGGTCTCTAAATACTCTTTCCTACTACAAAGAATCAGAGTTTTTGGAGAAATGGCTGATTCCCAGCCTGAACCAGGAAATGTACAGGATTATTCTGGAATATCTTGTCCTACCAGAATAGGTATTTGAAGATTACCAGGGTTATATCAAATGGACCAACTTGAAGAGGTTACCAGTAGCCAAAAATGGGAAAATCTGAATACCAGGAATAACAGTGGTAATGGACTGATGCATGAAATGTCTTTAAATCCATAAATTCATAATAATATTTAAAAACTGTAACTCATTAGTCACCTTTGAAGGATGCTAGGAAACCACCTTCACTGTTTTGGTAACTAAGCCATTATCTTGTCTTTCCTATAAGAACTGTACCTCAACCAAATAGGTGATAAAGTAGAGGTATCTCTGCTAATAAATGAAAAACTCGAAAATATCACCTGTTTGCAATCCCTAATAAAATAAATCTAAGCAAAGTTCATCAGTGAATATTAATATGACCCAGACATGTTATTATTTTAATAACTTTGTATTTTCTTCAATTACGGTTGACATATTATATTAGTTTCAGTGTACAACACAGTGACCAGACATTTATATAACTTACGAAGTGATCATCCCGATTAATCTACTACCCAGACATATTATATGCCTCCTGATAAAAGTAAAAAATATTTCCTACTACATGTTCTTACTAACCAATTAACAAACCTATATCTGATTCAAAAATAGAAAAAAAAAAAAAAAAACCTCGAAGATTCAATCAGCGAAATCCAGACTATGGAAAACTCTATAGGATAAATGATCCAATTTCTTCAACAAATAAATGTGTGTGTGTGTGTGTGTGTGTGTGTGTGTGTGTAAGAGAGAATTAGGGAATGGAGAGAAAGAGCCAGAATGAAAGGCAAAAGTTTAAGAGATTTTAGAAACCTAAAACCTAATTAATAAACCACAATGTATATGGCCCTTATTTGGATCCTGATTCAAAGAACTTGTCAAAAAAACGACAAGATTGGGAAACCTAATATTGTCTGGATTTCTGCTGATATATTGACTACACACACACACACACACACACACACACACACTATAAACATACATACATATACATATAAATACATATACATATATAACTATAAATTTTCTTAAATATGGTAACTAATATTTATAAGTAAAATGATATGGCCTCTAGAATTTCCTTCAAAATAATTCTATGATGAGGGTAATGTGTGAGGATACAGATGGGTACATTTGTATTACTCTCTATAGATTATCTTGAAATTAAAAAAAAATACAAGCACAAAAGCCTAAGTACCTGCTTTCTTATCTATAATGCAGAGATAATAATATTTCACTCACACCTTCCTCAGAAACATGTTCTAAGGACAAATGAGTTCTTTGAAAGGTTTTGACCTAAAGTTTTGTTACTCAGAGATGAAGACAAAATGTTGCTGGCTAAAAACAAGATTTAGACTTTATACATACTCTAATAATGAAGAAAGCCATACTTTTACACTATATGACAAGGAATGTTTGAAATATGTAAAGTATAACCATAAACCAAGCATTAGATATAATCAGTATTAGTGTGACATAACTATTTTCAACTTATGTCAATGTAATCAGATATAAACTCCTGAAGGCTGTTTTAAAAATTATTTTTGTTGCATTTAATAAAGGACACTATGAATTGTGCTAGGGTTCAGGAATTAGGAGAACTAATATAATCAGAAGAAAATCCCTTGTGCTTCCTAATAATTTTGCTTGCTAGGGTCCATGATAAACATAATGGTTAAAAGCAATTCAAGACAATTTAACAAAGGTATATCATCCCAAGTAGTTATTAACTTGTTTCGTACAGATTTCATTATTCAGTAAAATGAAGTGATGCATAATGTTTAAGTCAAGAAAAGACTACTGATCTCAAGGACTCACACTTCTTTTCCTTTCCACTCCTCATCCCACTGGCAATGGATAAAACTTTGGCTAATAAAACGCTTTCTATGTTGTATAGGAGATTCAGTGGCTCCAGTTAAGTACCCTTTATTGAGAATGTCTTACTCAACAACATTCACAAGGAAGTTTTTTGAAGTTGAAGCAATCACTTTGAAGTAAATCATCCTTTCAAAT
>JAQQSQ010000187.1:0-16406 GCA_028627145.1 Eidolon dupreanum
TCAGGATATTTTGAAGTTGGTCTCTGTCCCCTACAAAGGGGCAACCCAAAATGAGACACTGAGTGGACCTGGGCTCCTTTGACCCAGAAGCCATAGTGGCGAAAGGCTCAGGTTGTATTCGTAGCTCTACTGCTTATTGGTCATGCAATCTTAGGAAAATTACTTCATCCCTCTGTGCCTCAGCCTTTTCATCTGAGAAATGGGAATGGTGATAATTATGTTCACTACTCATGGGGTTCTTACAGGGACTGGGGTCAAATGGTGAAACAAGCATAACCTTGCCTGGCACATAATAAGCTCCATACAAATATCTCTGTAAAAATGTCTGTCCTAATCAATATAACCCATTTACTATGGAGCAGCAACTTCACACTATGGTTCCATGAAAACTTGGTGTGCCATTGAAACCCCCATGTTTTTTTCTCTCACATAAAGTGCTGCTCAGAGGGGCCACTCCATCCTTTACTTTTTCAATTTACTCTTTGAACCTAAATGCAGATCTAGACCTTCAACCCCACTATGAGCTCAACATTCTAATATTAGTATCTCTTGTCCATATAAAAATGGGTCTCGTAGAGTATCCTCACAGGTTTGTAGTCGCCACCTCTCTGATAAATGTCCCGTCTTTCTCCTGATGAGTGATACCAAGGAGGGACAGGGACAGAGCTTTGGTTTATGTCTACTTTTCAATCCCACCTCATCCTTAGGAACAGTATAAGACTCTGTCCAATGCCTCTGCAAAGGTAGGACAAGCTTTAGATTCTCCATGATGGGGAAGGGGGTCAGTGACTGGATTCTTTGTAGGTCTCTAACTTTGGGAACCGCCATTTGTGAAATGTAAATAAAAACAGCCATCTAGCTGTGAGGACCAATGAGGACTGTGCATTAGAAAAAACTAGCCAAGATGCTGTCACAGCAAGACATGAAAAGGTCAACAATAAAGGATTTGGAGATGAATTCTGATAGGCAAAATACCTCAACATCTGGGGGCCTAGGAAAATGGGGAGGGGGTGGCTTTATTTTCTTTAGAATTATTTTCTTTAGAATTAATCTGCAAAGAAAAAGAATCCCTACTCTGAGCAGAGCAGGGTTAGCCTGGAAGAACAAAGGAAGGCAGCCAGGGATAGGTATGCATGCCCAAGCAGAAGCAGCAGGATAAACAATGCAAACCAACACACACACACACACACACACACACACACACACACACAAACACACACAAACACACACTCAGTTCACAAAATAATACTTACCCTGGCACAGACAATGAATTCAGATGTTTTCTCTTCCCTTCTACTGATTTTAAGTTTTAAAAGTGCTGATGCAACTCACTACACTGATACCATTACCCTAATGAATCATAACACACATTTGAAAAACAATAGATTTGACATGCCCCGACCTACAGACCAGTAGTTTGCTAGAAAAGAGAAATAAGTTAGTTTGACATCAATTGTCTTCGTAAATTCCTTCCAAGGAGATCTCTAGCTATCTTTAAGAATTTATTTTGGAATGCTGCCAGGATTTAATGTTTCCCTCTTTTGAAAAGTCTCCTGGCTCTACTCACATCTCTCAAACCTACTCAAAGGTTACTGCGAACGCTTTCATGCTCCAGTTGCCTGTTATCTGGGCCTTGAACAACCCACACCAGTTCTAGGCTTCGAGACCCTCTTAAAGAGCTGTGGGCTGGCCTTCCCATTTTGAAAAGAAAGAAGTAGACTTGGGAGTGACTCTGTCTTCTCTCACCTGGTAGTATCACCTCATCTTCTGTAAACATTGAATTATCTTGCTGATCAGAACAAAACTCTCCCTTTGTGGGCACTCCAGCTCATGATGGCCTCTTGCCTTCTGGACCTCACCTTTGCAGGCCCAGATGACCTTGCTGCTTTCCTGGTGATGTGCCCTGTGTGATGCACCTAAGGGACACCAGACTCTCAGTTCTGGTTTCCAGACCCCTGCTCCCCACTATTAACTGGGGGATTCAGCTGGAAATTTTATTTAATATCTCGACCTAATTTTCTTCACGTATACATTGGAAAGACTGCTGCTTACCTTTGTGATTTTCTAAAGAATTGATTTAGGGGCGTTCCCTTCTGTTCCCTGGAATAGCACACCTTCCCCAAGCTCCCTTTGCTTTCAGAAGACCATGGAGTGCTGTTATGTTGTCGTCAGATCAAATCTAGGGTCATAACAGATTCCTCGATTCATCTAAACTGCTGTGGAAACCACAAAATCTCAAAACAAGTCTCGAATGAGGCGATTCTTTGTCTTCCTTAACTAATTACGAGGAAGGATGCAAAAGGGAGAAAAACAAACCCAATATTTCCCTCTGATCAGTAAAATGAGCAGGACGCAGGCTCCCCAGCACAAACGAAATGAGTGCACTGTCAAGCAGAGTTCATTCTGAGAACCCTGCCCCCTGCAGGGACACGCACCCCGGTCAGAGAACAGAGCGTTCATTTCGCCTTGACCCGCAGGGGCCCCGCACTGAAAGGCTCTCTCAGCTGCACGACACAAAGGGGCAAGCGGGCAGGGCATGGAAAGTTTTCTCCCCTGCAGGTGTGACCCGACCCTCCTCAGCAGAGAGGAGGAAACCCACCCAAGCCCCTAGCACCGCTGCCTCCAGTCTTTTGCAATGCCCGCCCGCCGGCGGGAAACACATCGCCCGGCTCAGAGAAAGGTTTTAAACTTGGCTGCTCTCCACCGGGACCCCAGTCTTCCTCTGGGCACCCTCCAACCCCAGTTCTCTTCATCCCTCTCCCATCCTTCCCATCCCCCGCACCCCCGCCACCAAAAAAAAATCCCAACCTAAAACCACCCCAAACCCGATCGAGCCCGACTGCCTTCGGCGGGACCTCCGGCAGCCTGAGCCCTAGCTTTGCGCGTCCCTGGGCGCCCCCTCCCGCTCGCGGTTACCTGCGGCTCCGCCCCGGCCCACAGGCGCCGCTGCTCTGAGCACCGCGCGCGCTGCCTCCTCTGCTAGCCCGGGTCTGGGCTAGTCGTTCCCGGCGCTGCGCTGCTCAGGGCGGGGACGCGCGCTCCCGACCAGGGGCGCTGCGGGATGCAGGGACCGCCTCCCCGGCTCCAGGACGCCTAGACCAAGAGGAAGCGAGCTTTGCAGAACCGTCTTTGGATAACGCTGCCCTCCACTCACAGTGTGGGAAAGACCCTGCCTGGAGGAAAGGGAACAGGAATCTGAGAATATTCTTTACACCCCACCTTCCCCAAGCTCTGCGGTGGCTCCCTCGGGCCAAGTTTGAATGACACAGGAGTGGGGCAGCATGAGTGAGATTTATGAAAAGAAATTAGCATTGAGTTCAAGATGAGTCGGGCTGGAGCCTCCGTCACATGCTATTTAAATTACTACCTCAATTTTAGTACCTCCTCCTGCTTCCTGGTACATATAGGTGCCAACAGTCAGTCAAACGTCCCCTCAAACAGGGCCCCCAAAGAATAGCACTGGGCTGGGAGTAGTTTCAAGTTACCACATGTGGCTCATCCCTCGCACCCAGTAAATATTTATTGAGTCCATATTCCCTACCACACACTGATCTGGGCACTAGGGCTATGGCCTCCTGGAGCTTATATTCTAGTGAAGAGACAGGCAATAAATACAGGTAAAATATATAGTGTGTAAAATAGCGATAAGTGCTGTCGAGAAAAGTGATACCTTTTGAGTAAAGAGCTTAAGATGAGCCAACAAGTTAGGCAGGTAGCTGGAGAGAAAGGATTCCACGCCCTGACCTTCTTTATCCTATGGGTCACTTCTTTCACAATGCACAGTTACTTTATCAGGGAGTGTTATTACCATTCCCAATCACAGATGAGGAAACTGCAGTTTAAAGAGATTCAATGAACTGCCCAATCACATCATAGCAAACAGAGGAACTTGCCTTCAATCTCAGGAAGACTGCTTCTCAGCTTAAGCAGACCATACTGCAGTAGGGGAAATGCAGCAGAAGCAGCACCCATACAGGCTTGCAGTTTTATGATTAACTCAGTCTCCTGGTGCCAGAAAAGGATTCCTGGAAATGACATCAGATTCATTGATTTTTTTTTTTTTTGAGCTAGTTTCATTATTACATGTAAAATAAAATATTTTGCAAACGTCTTTACAGCTGTATGCATACTCCTCAGCCTCATCCACAGGCAGTTTAATTCTAGGTGACATAATTTGACCATCTTTGATGAAACTCATTAGTCCTTCCCTAATTCTCCACATTGATTTCCTTGCACATTCCTGTTCATGGAAATGTAATCCATCACCAAGGCAGTAGAACCTATAATGTATGTCAGCAGGGTGTGGGAAAGCTGGTCAGAGAGCAGAGCAATAGAAGAAAGGAAGGAAGGAAGGAAGGAAGGAAGGAAGGAAGGAAGGAAGGAAGGAAGGAAGGAAGGAAGGAAGGAAGGAAGGAAGGAAGGAAGGAAATGAAAGCTTGCCATCTGTGACAATATGGAGGAGCCGAGAGGGTATTATGCTAAGTGAAATAAGTGAGACAGAAAAAGACAAGAACCGCATGATTTCACTTATATGTAGAATCTAAAAAAATAAATAAATAGAAATGATCAAACAACATAAAACAGAAACAGATCCATAGATAGAGATAAGAAGTTGATGGCTGCCAAAGGGGAGTGGGGTGGGCACGGGAATTGAAGGAGACAGGAAGAGAGAGAAAGAGAAGTGGGGGGAGAGAGAGAACATGCAGAGCGACAGAACTGCGGCTGCTAAAAGGCATCAGTGCAGACAGGCCAGTCTTTGCCTTAGCAGTCAGAATCAGACGGCCTTTTGGGGGCAAAGTGCCAGTGGCCCTTGAGGCAGAGAACAAGGGCACATTGTCCTATGTGGAAAGGCCACTAACCATCGGTTGCAGAGGCTGAAACTGCAGCACCCAGTGGGAGAAACATCAACAGGGTGGCAGAGCTCCCATTTCTCTCCTAAGTATCTGTGCCTCTCCATGGCTGCATTCGTTCTCTCATCCCACTGGTGCCAGCAATAGCTTCCGGCCTTATCTTCAAGGGCCATCTCAAATGTCACTTCTTCCAGGAAGCCTTCCTCATTGCCTCAGCTACAAATAAACTCTTACTCTAAAATTGGATACCTTCCTTATAGCCCCTGTCAGTTTAGAGTTAATTCTGAAATAGTCTCCTCTTATTCCTCCCTAGGTCTGCTTGATATTTAATTTCTCCACACCAGTGAACATTTACTGAGTAGTTTCTGGTTAATCAATTAATCTACAAGAACACAGCTTCATTGTTCCTTAATTTCATCTTTGCATTCAAAAATAACTTTCAAGCTCACAGAATTTTACTGATAGGACTGAGTTATATGTAGTCATAGTTGTTGCTTGTCAATATAAACTGACAACTGTTGACTGTGAGGTAAGTTCTATTGTCCCATTCCGAAATTGGAAAAGTGAGGGTTAGAGCGATTTCCCCAAGGTCACAATACTCCTCAAGGATACAGCCGAAATTTAAACCCGGGACTGTCTGACTCCAGAGAGCATGCTTTTCACCACAACCTCATGCTGCTCCTCATTCAATCATTCATTCATGCATACATTCATCTGAGCTTTCAACAAATATTTATATTCACTGTGTTTAGCTCTGCACCAGCCACTGTGAAAGTAGCAATGATCAAACACAGTTCTTAGGGGATTGGAGGAAGGTGGTCAAAAGGTACAAACTTCAACTTGTACAATAAATAAGTATAAGGGATGTGACGTACAGCATGGTGACTACAGTTAATGCTACTGTATGATATGTAGGAAAGTTGTTAGGAGAGTACGTCTCGAGTTCTCTATACGAGGAAAAAATTTTTTTTTCCCTTTTTTACTGTATCTCTGTGAAATAAAGGATACCAACTAAACTTACCGTGGTCATCATTTTATGATATATGTAAGTCAAACCATTATGCTGTATACCTTAAACTTTTACAGTGGTCTATGTCAATCGTATGTCAATAAAACTGGGAAAAAAACCCACAGTCCTTGCCCTCAAAGCTGCTTTCACTATAGGAAAAGGGACAGATAAGTTAGGAATAGTCAGACTTTAGTGTTATACAGCTTACAAAAGAGATTCACAGAAGCCCTAAGGAATACTTTGTTTTATATTAGGTGACGGGAAAGTACAAATGACACTAAGGGTTCACTGAGAAGATGGAATGTAATTTTCATCCTGAAGGAGATATAGTCGTTTGTTACAATGGTAATGAAGACAAGTGAATGGTAGACAGAGTAAAGATCCTATGCAAAGATATGGAAGAATGAAAGAAAAAAATGCATTCAGAGAAGATTACACTAGTTCAAAAAGGCTGCAGAATAGTAAGAGTGGGATTGAGATGAGGCTGGAAAGGTAAGCAGAACCAAACCTCAAGGAGTCCATCAATTAGCTTTGTGGAGTCCATTACCCCCTGAAAATGTCTAAAATTATGGATGTTCAGGAACGTGAACTTTTCACAGGAGAGGTTTGATAGCTCTCTTCAAATTCTCAAAAGTGCTAACTGACCCAGGACTGGGAGGTGGGGAGTATGTTTTCCTTGCCATGGCCACTGCCCAGGCCATGGGCCACAGGTAACCTCCAACGGATTGCAATATCAGCCTGGATACACTGGATGCCTGGCAGTGGGTACAAGGCTTGCCCCTGCTAAATCACCTCCAAAGGTGCAGTCATGCTGCCAGGCCTGAACAAGGATGGCTAAATTCCGACCTTCCAAGCGTCTGCACTCAGCTTCCCTCTGAGGGCAGAAGGAGTGGGTAACTGGGCAGCTGGCAGGCCAGGAGGCAGGGAGCTGGCAACTGACACCATGTCCCAGAGAGGCAATGGAAAGCAGAACCACGGTGAGCCAAGACTCTAAGTGCTCAGTGAATGCTCCATGGCCCCACCAGACTTCACTTTCTGTTATAGGCTGACTTGTGTTCTCCACATTCCTATGGTGAACTCCTAACTCCAAATACCTCATGATGTGACTGTATTTAGAGACAGGATCTCTAGAGGTAATTAAGATGAAATGAGGTCATCTAGGTGACCCCTCATCGAATCTGACTGATGTTTTTCTAAAAAGAAGAGATTAGGACAGAGACACCAGGGGCATTCATGCACACAGGGACAACTATGTGAAGAGGCAACAAGAGGACAGCCGTCTGCAAGTTCAGGAGACCGACCTGAAACAGATCCTTCCCTATGGCCCTCAGAGAACACCAACTCTGCTGGGACCTTGATCTTGGACGTCCAGTCTCCAAAACTGTGAGAAAGGAAACTTTTGTAGTTGAAGCTACCCAGTCTACGTATTTTGTTATGACAGCGCTAGCAAAGCAATAGGTCTACAAAACAGGAATTTAGAATTCAAAAATAACATATTTAAGACGTTCAATATGGTGACCACAGAGCATTAGATCTCAAATGAGGGCCCTGCTAAGCATGGAGTCTTGTGCCACCGCACTGGTCACGTGCCCATGAGGCAGATCTCAGGAAAGTGAGAATGGCCATCTGAAAACAACTTGGGATCCATCAGTGGAGAGATGTGCTTGAAGACGAGGGAATAGGTAAGATGGACCTGGAAACATGAAGTGAAGACAAGAGAAGAGGGCTGATATCAGAAGCTCGGAACATGAACCTGGCAGGAAGACAGCTAGAGAAGTAGGAGGTGAAGAAGAGAAGGTGGAACCTTATGGAGAAATGAGCAATAGTGTCTAAGGCCCAAGGTCATGATTAAGAACCAAAGCCCATTGGCCTCTGCACGGAGGTCATGTGGTGGCAACGGATGCCAGATTGCTGCTGGTTAAGGAGAAAGGCTGTCATTTCAGGCTACTCCTCTAAGGAGGCTGGGGAGAGGGAGTATGGAGTGACTGCTGAGGACATTTGTGCGAGCCTATGAAGGCCCAGGGGACCAGGAGACTGAAATCCAGCCCGCACTCTGTCACTAAGGCCACATCAGCCCACAGAAAGGGCTGATGGGAGATGTTCTAATGAAGGCACCAAATGTCTTAACCTTGGGTCACAGAGCTGCAGTAGAGCTTTTGTGGTTTGTATATTTATTAGCTCAGTCCCCTCGCTAGCTCCTGGAGGGAAGCAACTCTTCTGTCTCCATCACCCGCAGCAATAACTGGCACGGAGGAGGTACAGTAACAACTGTTGAATAAGTGAATGGGATGCAAAGTTAAGGGCAAGGCTGCCTTTGCCTGCTTTTGTTTTCATTCCTTTGTTTATTTCGGATAAGAGAGATTTAAACGTGTTTAGAGATTGAGAGAAAGGACCCAGAAGGAAGAGAGAAGTTGAAGACAGAGTTGTTGAGAGAGGAAATAAGTGAAAAGATAAGATACCAGCAAATAGAATAAGAAAATAAATCAGGTAAATGCTGGAGGCAAAAATGAATGATCGGAATCATCCTTTGGGAAATTTAGGCATTTATTCATTCAACGGTAAATACCTTGTTTTCTCCTGGCCCCTACCCAGAATGGGAAACATTTGGGAAGGGGAAGATAGATACACGAAAAAACATAAGAGATACGCACTTCCAGCTGTACAAGGTGAGGTCATCTGGTTGAGAAATTTCTCATGGAAAAGATAAACAATGAAACACAGCAAAGGTGCTACCAAGCAGATGAGTAATAAAGATTTGGAAACAGAATGAGCTGGGAAAAAACCTGGAGACATTAGGAGAATCTACTGCAGAGGTGGAGAGAAGATAGGTTCAAGAAGGTAGAGAGTGAATAAGGGACTGTGGGCTCTGGTATGACTTGCTAGCAATGGGTTGGCTGGCAGCTTTCAGGATCCAGAAGGCAGGGGCTCCGTGTTGGCCCAAGACCCGGGACAGCTTCAGTTATTTTCCAGTGGACTGGGACCCATGCCAGTGGGCCCAGCAGAGAGCAGTAAAATCTAGACCTGTCTCAAGAAAGGACACATCTCTAATTATTCATGTGTCTGGGTGAGGAAAACTTGGCAGTGTTTCTTCCGTGAGTCCAAAAATGAGGCAAGGCTCAACTGAAGAAAATGAGAAAGGAAAACGGACACTGTTTTCACACATAATTTGACACCGTCACCCGTCCAACTGGATAGTTTTTTTCAAAGAATAGGATCATCTATCATCCATCCAAATCTAAGGCAAAATTACACACAACAAACACATATATACTTTACGATGCAAAGTCGTCCAAAGGAGCAGCACAACTCGATTCAATGAAACAGTTGCTCCATTAAGCTTCAGAAAATAAATAGGAGGCGAGTGTTCAGAAACCTGAACCCCCAAGATGTGAGGCACAGGCTGTAGATTCCTAATCGGGAATCTCTCCCAAGTCCTTAATGATAGAAGCTCTTCACCTCTTTTCCTAGGGGATTTAAGGATTGTCACGTCTTTCTTGCTCTTTGCACAAATTGAATTGCGTTGTCTCGTCTTAGCTTTATACTGGTGCTGTTTTCAAATTAACCAATTATTCCTCAATACATGTAAACTGCTTTCCCTTGCCTACTATTCCCTCTTGTTCCATGGAGCAAGCATACACGAGGGAACACCATAAGCACGCACACGCACACCCAGGGCCCCTCCTCGTGGTACCCATCCCATTCCCTCCCTTCCAATGCTCAAGTGTTTGCTGAGAGCTTCCCTCTTGTACCAATCCTATTGTTCCTCTGGCAGAACTGCACAGACTACCACCCACAGAGTGTGGCAGCCGGCAGACAGAACATCGAACGTATTTTAGTTCTTGTTTGGCATTCAATCAAGAAGATGCAACTGCCAGCCACTCTGAAATGTCACCTAGAATACATTTGACACTACCAGAGAGAGACACAGTGCACCAGGGAGAAACCACAGTTTCAAGGCGATAACTTGTAGCCTGAAGCTCTAATACAAGAATATTTCTTTTCCTCAAAATCAAATGGTGCATTCGGGAGTGAATTTCTGGTGGCTTCTTATTTGTTTACCATCACACGATAACGAGGAAGCTTCAGTGTATTGGTTCTCGGCTCATCGACTCTCCGACAGCAAATGGAAAAGAGAGAATAGCTTGTCCTGGCTCCTTGCTTCCTATTATTCCTGAAATCGTATCACAGCCAACATAAAGCGTGCAGCGATACTTCCAAAATGGAAAAACACACTGACTCCAGCTCTGACATTCACTGGAGGTCACAGCCACGTGAATGTCCCGTACGTATTCACGCCTCTCTCACTCAGTCTGTAGGTCCACCTATCAGTGAGCAAGATGAAGTCCTGCAGCACTGCATGACATCATCTTCCCATGGAGTCTACCTTCCTTCTACCTTTCTCTTCCCGGTCTCTTTGCCTCAGGGGAACTTTCTTTTCACCATCTTTACACCAAGGACTTAATTCTCTGGTTTCAGTTCGTACCCAAGCCAATGGATCCCGGCCATCATAGAACACAAGCTGTCCCAAACACAGTCCCCAAAGGCCCACTGCTTACATGGGAGCCCACCACTACCCGAATTCCTGCAGATTCCTCAGCACTGCCAGTCTAAAACCTGTCCAGGATTTTTCACACACTCCTTGTTTCGTCCTTATCTCCCAGGAGCGCCAGGCAGTCAGGCCCCTGCTGAACTTACCTGGGGGAGACTGCCTCTACCTCTCAGCCACAGCCCTGTCATCACTGGTCCCCTTCCCCTCCAGCCTTCCTGGACAACTCACATTTCTATCCATACACACACACGTGCACAATTTCAGTGCATTGGGATTTGGCAGTTATCAGAGTAGAAGTCAATAATCCTCAGAGCACATACTTCAGGCCATGCCAAGTGCTTATAGACATCACATCTGATCCTCACAGCAATCCTATGAAATGGCCATTATTATCCCCATTATACAGATGAGGAAACTAATGCTGAACAAGAACGGAATGTGCCCCATGTGCTCAAAGCATTCAGCATACTTCTGCCTCTCCTCAAATTCCAAAAGATGCTTACCATTTCCAACTCCACCAAAGTACATGTCCCTTTCTTGTAGAAAATGACTCAATGTGAAGAAGATGAAGAATGAGGAGGAAGAAGAAGAGAAAAAGAAGAAAAAAAGATGTGCGTGCAGGTATATCTGGGTATGCGTGTCTGTGTATAAAAATGCCTATAAAGAAAGGTTGAAATAAATTTTTCTTATTTTATTGTTTTAATTTTCATTATTTCAAAAGTAGCCTCGGCACTTCATAACAAGTTGAAAAGAAGAAAATGATCTATAACCTTACTGGCATAAAACTATCAATGATAGCATTGTGATTTTAGACTGTTGTAAAACATGGCTGTTTACGACTGTTTACCTAGTAATCATAAGGTACTGAGAAATTCATGGTTTTTTTTCACTTATTCCCCTTATAAGCATCTTCTACTTTATTATAGAATCTTTATAAGCATCAACTATTAATAGCTATAATATTTCATTGAGTAGATGCCACAATTTATCTAGCTATCTCATTATTGATAGACAAGTAGATTCCAGGGTTTGTTTCTATCAGTTTTGCTGAAATTATACTTGCATTTGTCTTGTACAATGACAGATGTGACAAAATTCACAGCAGTTGTTCCCTCTGTTCTTTAATATTCATTTTACATTTGCAGACGTTTTTCTGATGTCTACCAATTGGTGGTGCCAGAAAAGCCCACCTTCATAAGAGCCTGCATGAGTAACAGCAGTCATATAGTAGGAAAAGTTTTTGTTTTAAAATTCTCGATTTCTATGTATCTTTCTACTGAGAAATTAATGATTAAGTGCCCTAAGCTTATCAATTCTTTGACTGAGCCTAGACACAAGAAATCTGAAGGCAGGGAGATGGGATAACTATCTTTAAATATTTGAGGGTGGACGAGCTGAGGCAGAATTGTTCTGCAGCCTCAGGTGAGGGGAACTCGGTGGCCGTGATGTGGAACAGGCTGGACAAGCCCCCAGCAAGGACTGAGTCAGGGAATTCCAGTCAGCCTGCAAGGCTGGACTGGGTGCTCTGTAAGCTCTCTCCCAGCCCTGAGATGTGGTGACTCGAGAAGTTACACAAAATGAGGTTTTTCTCCTTTGGTAAAAAATATTCAGTTATGAAAACTTGGAACCGTTTAAAGTGAAAAGGTCAGATTTTTGTTTGTTTGTTTCTGTGTGCATTCACTTAATAACTATATATTGTGCATGTATTATGACTCAGTCATTGTTTTACAAGTAGAAATGTAAACGTGAGCAAAACGAACAAAAATCCATGCCTTCAAATATTTGACACAGTCTTCAAAATGTTTCTATATTTTCTTATTTGCCCTCATGATGATGGCATGAGATGAGCAGGGGAAGGGATTCTCTGTTATGCATGAGGAAGCTAAGGCTTAGCGTGGTTCAATGGCTTACCTAGGAGCACTCACTGAGCTGTACTCCTATGCTCTCACATTAGATTCGGGGAGTGGGCAACATGTCCTGAGTTCCCTCAAACTTACTGCATTTGTAATGCAGCAAAGACAGGAAAGCTCAGAAGCAGCACTGCTCCTTGCAAGCTTAATATATTCTAATTGCTAAGCGATGAGGTTCTCAAGGGCCAATGTTGCATTTGTTCCCTTTTTAAAACGTTATGCCTGGCACACAGCATGTGCTTTATCAGTATGTGTTCATGGAGAACCACAACTCATAAGAATCAAATTCTTTCCTTACATTGTGTTTGTAAAGGATGCTATTCTTGTGAAATTACAGTACCTAGGAAACTGAAAGCTATACCGTTTCACATGACTTTGAAGAAACTTGGAAGGGTAAAATAAGGATCTGTGTATCGACAACAGAAATGGCTGGGGAATCATGTACGGGACCAATGCCTGAGCAAAACAGGGGTGTGGCTTCATCTTCATTTTAAGGCACTGATAATTTTGAGAGTTTCCTGGTTATCTTTCAGTGCATCTCAGTATGTTCTGTTTAATTTTAAAGCCTAGCCTTCAGTTTTGCAGTACTTTACCTAAGTTCTTTGATATTATAACTCTATTATGTTTACCCAGAAGTAGAGTCATCGTGGGAAATCATAGGCATTCTCTGCACTCAGAAATTAAGAAAAGTAAACACATCTTTTCATGGCAGTTTCTAGCAGGCCTCTGCTGAGAGGGAGAAGTTAATGAGAAGATGGCAGCATGCTCCTTCTTCAAATTCTCAGTGAGGACAAAGCCATATTAGACCGAGGTTCGAATGTTGGTTCTGCCACTAACTTGTTCTATGCCTCAAGTAGAGATGAATCCTGCCTTCAGGGCTTTTGCAACTAAAATGAAATCACGTATGGGAAGAGCTTTGGATGGAGTCTGTCATGCAGTAAATACTCATCACAGGGCAGCAGCTGTCATTCTCCCTTATGCATGATGTTGACAACAATCACATGGCCACAGTCTGCGCCTTGGATTCAACATGAGATTTCGAGTCTCGACTTTCACATTTGAGCCCCAGAGTCAATAATGTTGTACTCTGGGTATATCATTGAATCTGATCTATGTTCCTTTTGGTGAGAAAGCATCAGTCATCCAATCCTCACCAGTAATAACTCATTTTGTTGCCATTCTAGAGTCACAAAAAGAGTGGAATCAAGGATGGGCTACTTCAAATGAGCATCACTGCAAGATCGCAATGGTTTTTGCCTCAAATAGGCAGAATGTCCTGTCCATAAAACTGGGATGTCTCCCAGGGAGACAATTCAGCTGCTCTCTGTGGTTCACGTTGCGGTTTTGCTCTGTGCCCAAGAGCATTTTCTAGAGCTGGGTTCCTTCCTTCTCACAAGAAATGGTGACAGCTTGGTGAAATTAAGCAAAAGATAATGAGAGAGGAAACAATCACTGGGCTGAAGTATTCCCAACTCAAAGAAAAAAAGAATTCTCACTATCTGTTGTTTTGGGAGGTCTCAGAACATGGATATTTCCTGTGACGAGTAGACTCTGTGATGTTTGCTTTCAACGGGGATTCCCTAGACAGTGCTCTCCCAGCCTTTCCCAGTAAGCAGCCACTTTATTGCTGGAGGATAAGATTAGTAGTGGGTCTGTAGTCCCTTCTCCCTGTTGTTCAGTGGGCAGGGAGAATGGGTTGCAGGAAATAAAGGTGACCTGGACTAATTTCCTCGTCAAGATACTAATGACCGGTTTCCTGCCAAGCAAAGAATTGAATTGCTAGGGGGAGAGTTCTCATCTAAGGAAAGGTGTAGCCATGTATTCAAGATTGCCTACTATTGCTTCTGAGAAGCAAAACTGGAATTTATGGATTCATGGTATCGAGCTCTCTGAAAAGTCATGGAAGCCGTAGAACCAGCTAAGTATCAAGTGGAGAAATTTCAAAACCAAAATGGCCCTCTTCTGTGTCAGTTCTCTGACCCACACACATCACTTGAAGACCTCACATATTCACTTGGGGGAGAAACAATCAGTATTTTGCGAAAGGGCCTAGGGACCTGAGTTGACAGTCCTGGACAAGTCCCTGCTTCCCTTATGCCTGTGGATTACTTGTTTCTTTAAAATCATTAGTAAAGTTTGAGCCTGGGTAAGATCTCTGTGTAAGTCTGATGTGACAGTTCCATCCTGCGATCTGTCAGGAGTCTGGTGAGGAAAGAGGGAAGGGTGTGTTCAAATTTTCAGTAGCGGGCATCAGGCTGTGGTGGGAACTTGGTGCTTTTTGGGAGGGTCTAGAAACTGAACACGGGTACCCATCATGAATTGCCTTTGAGATCTGCTATATGGAAGGACCCGGGACTTGGTCCTCAAAGAAGAGATAGTCTATATGAGTATTAAGAGGAATAAAGAAAGGGATTTGGAAACACACGGATAGTCGTTCCAAGGCCACAGATTTCTCTCAAATTCAAAAGAAAGGATTTGCATCATAAACTGTTTCTTCGACTCTGAATCCAGCTCAGCCCATCATGTCAGAGCAGGGATGGTGATACCAAACATTGTGAAATCTTGCCAGGTGGATGAAATGTTTGAATTAAGGTAGTCATTCCAACAAGACAACCCTGTCAGGCAGGAATGCAGATATGATTCAGGTAGCATGCAGATCAGTGTTCCCAGGCACACATTCCTTCGTGCTGCCTCTAGTTCTGCCTCTTAGCAAACCCACCCCTTGAGTCGATAGATTCTACCTTTGTCCCTAGACTTTCCAAGTAGTTTCATGTTCTACCCATTTTCTCTGACTTCTATTTTCATCCTTCTGGGCTCAGCCGTGAGAAATACTTGCCTTATAAGGAAAAAGCCAGAGTCCACACACATTTCTTTTCATGATGGAAGGAGCTCTGGTTTCCTTTAGTCTTTCTGAGAGCACTTGGCCGTCCACTCACATGAATCAGTAAGCAGCATGTCACCTGATTAAATTTAGAACATCAATGTGCATGTGGTTGCTTTAGTCACCAGAAACAGCCACTGGTGGAGTGGGGAAGAGAAACTGAGCTGTCAGGCCCCTGTGGGACCAGGAGAAGTCATTTAACTCAAAAATCAGATGAACTAAGCAAGGTATGTCTTCAGAGGGCAAATAAATCATTTGAAAACCAGTTCTTCCCTCTAGCTTCTGAGGAAAACTCACAGTCTGCAGTGTGGATTAGAGAGCAGAGTTTCTGCCAACCTCTAATGGATATTCCCCTAGATTTTGAAAGCAGAATGAAAACCAAGTCATCAAAGGGTAATCAACTGTGGCTCCTTTTCAGGCATCTCATTGGGCAGGAGAGATTTCATTCTACACCACATGCAACATTTTAATCAATAGCTCGTGCTCCTTAAATCTCACGCAGATTTCATGGACTTCTACATCCTCTAAAGAAGACAAGAAGTCTAGAGTATATGCCACAGAATCAGAGACCAGAGGCTAACGTACATGGCAACGTCCTTATCTTCCTTTCTTCAGAAACCATTGTTGATATTTAACACACATTTATGTATTTTGACTATAGGTCATTCCTTGATATAAGTACTTTACAGAGATTAATTCATTTCATCCCCATAACAACCCTATAAATTAGGTAGGCATTATTGTCTTTATTCCCATTTCGCAGTTGAGGAAACTGAGTCACAGAGTGTTTCAATAACTGGCCCAAGGTCACACAGCTTGCCTGATTCAAACCTAGAGTCTCCTTGAGAGTCTAAGCTCTTACCCACTCTATGATGCTGCCTGATTCAATATTTTAATAAAAATATTTAAAAGCATTTAATGTATTCTCTCACGTAAAACCTTTCTTCTCTGTCTACAAAGATACCGGTGTGGAAAGCTCAGCATGTGCATTGAGGAGCCTCCAACAGCACATGGGCAGAGATTACTCACAAGACACTGGACCAAATGCACAACTGCTGCTTTAATTCAACCACCTTAACGAAAGCCTGGAAAGCTCCCCCTTGTACCAGTTCTGTCTCCATCAATTGGATTTGAGTGTTGGGTCTCACCTGCTTCCTGCACTCTTTTTGATACCCAGTCTCCCAAATTATTGTTGCCCATTGGGATA